>JAEOAD010000028.1:1082500-1347500 GCA_036365145.1 Orientallactaga sibirica
GGAACCCAGCTCTCCTGTGGGGTGGGAACTTGGAAAGAGATTTTGGTTGCCACCTGTCCTGGAGGCTCTTCTCTCTCCTTTTATGGGTCTCTGGATTGGATTTTGGCTTTTTCATTTTCCTTTTGACACATTCGTTATGCTGTTACATGACTTCCGCTAGATGGTGCACCTGGTGCTGCGTTTGGAGTTTTCATACAGATGACCGTGGTGATGAACAGCCCTTCACTAACGAGGATGTAAGTGTAGTGTACCTGTTTTGTTTTTATGGCAATGAACGACTTCAGTGCATTTTACTAAATCAGATTATTTGGAAGAACAGGATGGTTTCATTCAAAGTGACAGAAATTGCCAATCACTTCACAGATAGCCTCCACTAGAAAGCTTCCTGGTTCTTCCAGTAGTCAGGAACCAGACCAGAGTTAAGATTTCTTTTAAAAAAATTTAAAAAAATATTTTATTTTTCTTTATTTACTTGAGAGAGAGAAAGAGAAAAAAAGGATTAGGCAGGGAAAGAGAGAAAGGGGAGAGAAAGAATGGCTGCACCAGAGCCTCTAGCCACTCTAGATGCATGAACCCCCTTGTGCATCTGGCTTATGTGGGTGCTGGGAAATTGAACCTGGGTCCTTGGGCTTTGCAGGCAAGTGCCTTAACTGCTAAGCCATCTCTCCAGCCTTCTTAAATTTTTTTTTTTTTATTGAAAGCTTCTGTAAGTATGGAAATAAACCATAATTCCTACCCACCACCTCCATTTCCTCCCTCCTCTCCCTTCTCCCTCCTATTATGAAGGCCTTGTGTTAGTAGTGTCACACACTGTGATATCATAGGTATTAAGGCCATTTGCAGTCCTACCCTGCTTTGACTCTTTTTCTTCTTCTTCTTCTTCTTCTTCTTTTTTTTTTTTTTTTTAACTGGACTTTATTTATTTGACAGAGTGAGAAAGAGGCAGATGCCAGGGCCTCGAGCCATTGCAGACGAACTCCAGACACATGTTCCACTTTGTGCATCTGGCTCTGTGTGGGTATTGAGGAATCAAACCCCGGTCCTTAGGCCTTGTAGGCAACCACTTTAACCACTGAGCCATCTCTCCAGCCCCCTTCTTTGACTCTTACATTCTTTCCACCACCTCTTCTGCAGTGGTTCCCGAGCCTTGGAGGGTGTGGTGGAAATGTCTCACTCCATGTTGGACACTCCTCTGTCACTTCTTCTCAGCACTCTGGTGACTTTTGAGTCACTCCAGTGGTCACTGCCATCTGAAAAGAGAAGCTCATAGTGAAGATTTCTTGGTCCTTATTTATGTAAACCTGAGCTTCAAAAAAAAAAGAGGGGGGGTGGGGTAGAGTTTTGCTTAAATTTTATATCCTGGGACTGACCTATTTTAGTCTGTTTTTAGTTTTGTCTTCTTAAAAGACGTGGGGAAAATCTGTGTAGCAAGATTATTTCCTACCTATTAGGAACATATACTTTTATGAATTGTTTTTGTTTTTCTTACAAATATGTAAACATTTTATTACTTGATGACTGTCTTCTTTTAGGAGAACATTATTATTAACTTTTTATTTCATTAAAAAAAAAGGAGAGAAATCCTCCCCCGCCATGAACTTGTTGGGTTTGTTGCTGATTGGATCACTGTTTTTCTAATTGTTGCCGAAGGGAGATGGGGAGTTGAAAGGTATCCCTTTGATAACAAGGGTTCCCACTTTAGGCACAGCAGAACTGGCAATGTTGGTAGGGAATCAAGACTACCTGAAAGCTGTTTGGGTGGCTTACACCTTTAATCCCAGCACTCAAGGGCAGTGAAACAGGAGGATGGCGGGGAGTTCAAGGCCAGCCTGAGCTACAGTGAATCCCTGTCTCAAAACCAGCCAACCAAACAAAAAACCTCAACTGCCTGAGAGGATTACAAGTGGGGAGATTCTCTGAAGGAAATACTGGCCGTTCGGAATGGAAGCTGGAAAGCCCTTGGTGATTGGCTTCTGTGTTTATTTTCACTCCCACTGCAGTGATAACTGTTCCTTGAGATCACCTCTGGTTCTCAGGACATCTGATGGTGATTTGAGAGGAAGGAAATAAAACAGGTCCCAGCCCTTCTAGGAAGGTTGTTCTTGGCAAAGCTGTCAGCCTTTGGGTGTGCGAGGGCTTCAAAAGGTGTGTGATTGTAAGTGGCCAAGCAGATTAAAAGCTAGCTGCCCTAGGGTCAGCTTCCCAGATCTCCTTTCATCTTTGAAGGACCTTAATCAGGTCAATGAGCATTTTAAGTGAGGGGTCCAGCTCCCTTGTGGCCCAGACTCACTCCATCCAATTTATGTTTGCAGTTTCTTTTTATATATTTTTATGACATGGTCTTGCTGTATTGGCCAACCTGGCCCCTGACTCACTGTCCTTGGCTTCCATTTCCTAAGGGCCATACAATCACTATAGCCAGCTTCAAGAAGGAGAATCCAGAACTTGAGCAAATTCATGAGCTCAGCATGCAAGTATTAGCGTCAAATAATTATTTGGCTTCTGGCAGGTTTTCAATTATGGTAGGTTTATATATATATATATATATATGTATATATATGTTTTCTCATACTCCTTTTAAATATTTTTGTTTATTTGAGAGAGAGAGAGACAGACAGTGAAGGGTGTGCCAGGGTCTTCAGCTGCTGCAAGTGAACTCCAAATGCATGCGCCACTTTGTACATTTGGTTTATGTGGGTCCTGGGGAATACAACCTGGGTCCTTTGGCTTTTGCAGACAAGCACCTTAACTGCTAAGTCATCTCCTAGCCCATACTCCTTTTTTTTTTTTTTAAAGGACTAATTGGTAATAGGCAAACGTGGCTCTAGGTAGATGTGTACACACATACACAAGCACTTGGGTTGAGGAACAGAAACCCCTAAACTCAGCTTTGAAAAGAGAAGGCTCAGGTGGAAGCTGTGAAGGGCAGATACAGCCAGAGGCAGGGAGCAGGTAGTACCTTTTGCTGTAGTGGTATGTAGTATAATAATGTTGATTAGTTCTATTTGTGACTTAAAATCTGGAGGTGGGAGTTGGAGAGATGGCTCAGCAGTTAAAGGTTCTTGCTTACAAAGATTGACAACTTGGGTTCGATTCCCCAGCACCTATACAAAAGCTAGAAGTACAAACTTGTGCATGCATCTGGAATTGGTTTGCAGTGACAGGAGGCCCTGGCACGCCCATACTAAGTCTCTGTCTGCCATTTTGCATCTCTCTCTTAAATAAATAAATAAATATTAAAATCTAGATGTGATTTAATGTACAAAAGAAGGCATGCATATGGGTTATATGCAAGCACTGTGGTGTTTTATACCTGGAACTTAAACATGTAACCTTAAATATTTTTAAGGTTTTGAATATTTACTTTATTTATTTATTTGTGAGTGTGTGTGAGAGAGAGAGAGACAGAGAAAGAGAAAATGGGCACACCAGGGCCTCTAGCCACTGCAGACTAACTCCAGATACATGCACCCCCTTGTGTATCTAGCTTTATGTGGGTTCTGGGAACTTGAACTCAGGCATTTAGGCTTTGCAAGCAAGTGCCTTAACTGCTGAGCCATCTTTCTAGCCTGTCCTTAGGTTTTTTTTTTTTAAACTATTTTATTTGCAAGACAGAGAGCTAGAGCTAGCTAGCTAGAAAGTACCTAAGTAATTGAGTATGGGTGCTCCAGGGTCTCCTGCCATTGTAAGTGAACTCCAGATGCATGTACCACTTTGCGCACCTGGCTTTATGTGGGTACTAAGGAATTGAACCCAGGCCAGCAGGCTTTGCAAGCAAGTACCTTTAACTGCTGAGCCGTCTCTCCAGCCCTGTCCTTAGATTTTGTTATCTGTTGGGGTTTTGGAATCAAATCCCAAAGGGACACCTAGGAAAGAGACTGTACTCTGTATGGGTCTTATTAGGAGCTCACTCTTCATAACTTAAATCAGAAATTATCAATACGGGCAGCAGAAGCTTTACGCATCTTGAGCCCTAGTGCCACAATCCTTTTTATCCTCAGCCCAACTTGAAATTCTACATCCCTTCAACACACTTCCATTTGCCAAAAAAGAAGTCAGAACCTTCAAACATGTTTGCTTCTCAAGATTCAACTTGCTATAAGTACACATATAAAGACATATTTTTCCAGGAGCATTTTCAGTGCAATGCAGGAATACATGTATGACACAGAGACCTCGCTTACCCTCCTTCACGCCTTTCTTTCCCTTCTTCGAGTCAGGTGCTCAGTTCGTGCACGTTCTCATCCTTGGTTCATGCAGAGTCTCTCACTTATTTGTGGGACTGTTCCCTTCCTCACCTCTGTCTGCTCATGTCTCCCTTGGCCTGTTTAGTATGAGGCGCACACGAGTGCTGGGCTGCTAGGTGATGACCAGAGGTGGGCCTTCTGGTTTGCATCCTCGTCAGCGGTGCTGCTGCATTCTTTCCTGCTAGGCTTGCTCTGCTCTCCTCTGCTTTCCTCTCCTCTCTTCTTTTTGATGTTTTTTTTTTTTTGAGAGAGAGAGAGAGAATGAATGGGTGCACCAGTAGCCTCCCAGCCACTGTGAACAAACTCCAGACACACGCGCCCCCCTCGTGGGCAAGTTCAGCATTGCGCCCTTGCATCACTTTGTATCTGGCTAAACGAGGGACCTGGTGATTCGAACTGGCGTTCTTAGGCTTAGCAGGCAGGTGCCTTAACCACTAAGCCATCTCTCCAGCCCATCTTTTTGATTTTTTGAGGTAGAGTCTTGCTCTAGCCCATGCTGTCCTGGAATTCACTGTGTGGTCTCAGGCTGGCCTAGAATTCATAGCGATCCTCCTACCCCTGCCTCCTGAGTGCTGGGATTGTGTACGTCACCACGCTGCCAAGGTTTGCTTTTTTCTGACTTCATAATTTTTTTTTCCAGGATGATGCAACTGCCGGAGCTATTCAGACAGTGATACGTTACTGTTCCTATTTGCATTTCCCTGGTTACTAACAGCCGAGTTCCAGGTCATGTCCTAATTAGCTGTACGTGTTTCCCTTCCATGAGTTGAGCATTGATTCTTTGCCTCCCTTCCCATTAGGTTTTTCTCCCTTTCCTGCCCTAATTTATAGGATGCTCATCTCCCTTTGTGTTTTGGATGTTGCTGATATTTTTCTGGAGTTTAATGTCTAGCTCTTAAAAAAAGTCTCATTTTATCACTAAATCCTTTACTGAATAGAATCTTTCATTTTGTTATGACATATACATTTTTCCACCTTTTATTGTAGTTAGGCAATATTTCTTCTTAACAAAAGTACTTTAAAAATATTTTATTTTTATTGATTTATGAAAGAGAGAGAGAATGAATGAATGAAAGAATGAATGAACATGGGCATGCCAGGGCCTCTAGCCACTGCAAACAAACTCCAGACACATGTGCCACCTTGTGCATGTGGCTTACATGGGTCCTGGGGAATCAAACTGGAGTCCTTTGGCTTTGTAGGCGAGCGTCTTAACTGCTAAGCCATCTCTCCAGCCCTGGTTCCACTTTTGTTTGTTGGCAGAGTCTTACTCTAGACCTGGAACTCATTCTGTAGCCCTGGCAGTCATGGTGACACTCCTACCTCAACCTCACGAGCGCTGGGATTGTAGGTGTGAGCCACCACACCTGTCTTTCCACATTTTTCAAATGACAAAGTTAGTTTTCCTCACTTTCACTTAGTAGATAGCTTAGGGGGTGGTGGTGCAACCAGCCAAAAATCCAGGTACAACGACTCCCCTTCCTCATCTCTGCATTGTTCTGGTCAATTTGTTCCTGCTCAAAAGATTGTTTTTCCCTCCAAAGTCAAGTCTCACTACTGTAGCCCAGGCTGACCTGGAACTAACTCACTCTGTATCCCAGGCTGGCCTCAAACTCAGAGCTGTTCTACCTCTGCCTCCCAAGTGCTGGGATTAAAGATGTGCACCACCACACTCAGCTTGTCGCTGTTCTATTTCCACACTGGTCTTTGCTCTAATTTTTATTACTGTAATGTGTATATACTTATTCCTGTCTAGAAAGGTGAATTCCTCCTGTGTTGTTTTCTCTAGGAAAGTCTGTCTAACTTTTTTTGGGCAACTCTCTATGCCTGTGTCTTCTCTTAGGTTGTTAGATATTTGCATAAACGTACTGCTTTCTTCATTTTCCTATACTTAGTACCTGGTATGTTCTCAGTAGATGGCAACCTAATTTTGTTGACACCATTAGTAATTTTAAGTTAAAATTACCTGTGAGGTTGATTGGCTAATGTATCTCTATTACTTATTCCCTCAAATACCATGCATTTTGTTAATGCTTTGCTTTTGGCAAGGGTTTTCACTTAAAATGCTCTGTACTTGCTTATTTACATGAAGGTGAGTCCGCGATAGCTAACGTTTCTTGCCAAGTCATTCTGTCTGAAGGAGCTATTTTTCCTGGTCTCACGAGCATGGCTCTGGCTTCAGTTGCTATGTTATGCACAAGTGGGAGCCTGTTTTTTCTACATTGAACACATGTTGCACTTGTTGTGTATGTATGAGATGTACATAGATATAGTAGTTCATTATGATCTTTCAGTGCCAGAAAAACGAGAATCAACCGAAATGTGCAGTGGTAGGCATTTCCTTTTCTCTGCGGGCATACATCTTCTACCTAGAATGACTGTGCTTTTGTAGAAAAGAATAAATTTATGTTCATGTAAAATCCTTTTATTTGTTCATAAATAAATAATGACTGTCAATGTCCATGTTCAAATAAAGCGGTTCAAATGATACATGTAATAGGCATTGATAGGTGAATTACTTCATTGATGTTTTTCACAAACTATTTTTATTCATTAGTGAGAGACAGAGGTGAAAAGGGGAGGTGAGAAGGGGAGAAAATGGGCGGGCTGGGGCCTCTTGCTACTGCCAATGAACTCTAGAAGCGTTGCACCACATTGTGTATCTGGCTTTCATGTGCACTGGGGTTGGACCCCAGCTCATTGCAAGCAAATGCCTTTCATTGCTGAGCTATCGCCCCAGCTCTCATGGCTGCTTGTTGTCCTAAAATCACCTTACAGTGATAACAACAGAGTTATAACAGTTATAGGCATTTTTAAAAATAAGTAACAGTGATAAAAAAAAAAAAAAAAACTACTTGGGGCTGGAGAGATGACTCAGTGGTTAACAGCTCTTCCTGAGCAAGCATGAGGGCTGCAGGGGGCCTGAGACCAGAGACTTCCATTCTGCAGCGCCCACAGTCACCACGTAAGTAGCTGAGCATGGCTGTGTACGTCTTTAACCCTAGTCCTGAGGAGACCAGACCGGAGACTCACTGGGGCTCATGAAACCACCAGAGGTCTGGAGTCAGTGAAGAAGCTCATGAGTAACAGAAGGGTGAGGATCCAGTGTTCTCCTCTGGCCTCATGCATGGAGTGCCTGCTGCATCTTCACACACATGTGCATACACCACACGTCGTATCACACCACTGTAAGCACACACATACACTGAACAAACACATAAAGAACAGAACCACATAATCTGGAATGGGAGGTAGTGACCACTGGTCATCTGGTGAAGATGAGTGATGGGTGTTTAGAGGTTCATTGTGTTATATATTATTTCTATTTTATTGTGTTTGAAGAATCCTCAATAAAATTTAAAACAGAAGCAGAAAAAGACCATTTAATCCAGGCAGACTTACTTGTGTCATGAGAGACTGCTGACAGCTCTTACCTGTCAATCAGAGCATTAGATATCAGTGGTCTTGCCTTAGTGGGAGTATGAAGTCATTAACTGCTGACCAGAGTGTTGTAGTGTCCCCCTTCTTTGCCTTTGTCCCTCGGTGTCCCTCAGACTTCACTGCACACATGGTGAGAGTGGATGTAGGTTATTGTGTCACTTGGCTGCTTTTACTTTGCTATTTCACTGGAATGGAGAGGCAGATAAAGGGCTGTACTTGTGACTGCCCACAGAGCTCATTAAACACCAGAAAACCTAAAAGGATGGGGGGATTGAAATTGTCCCAGCCATCTTGACTTGTAAATCTGACCTTGGGCTTACCGGCGTAGTGTCAAAGTAGAGAGATTTCTTTTTCTTTGTATGGCTCTTTTGGGTATTTTATTTCTTGAGTTAGCTAAGAACACAGAGGCTGAGAAACAGTTGTCTCCAGCTTACTTAACCCACAGTATGGATAGGTCTAGTCACTGCAGGAAGTACCTGAACTAAGAAATGCCCTCCCTCCGTCTCCTAACTTCCCCTTATGGCCTACATACGGAGTATTCCCCATCTCCTGGCTCTGAATGTTCCCTGAACGTGTGTGTGTGTGTGTGTGTGTGTGTGTGTGTGTGTGTGTGTGATGTCTGTGTTCTCATTTAGGGCTGTGCACACAAGAGTCAGTTTTCGCCAGCTATGTGTCTTTGTACTAACCTTTGCCCACCACATAAAGAAACTTCTGTTCTGAGAGCAGCACTAACTTGTAAATATTTAGAAGGCAGTTTGACAACCTGTCCATTTAGTAGAACCACAATAGTAGGCTTTCCTCTAGGTCCTTCATAACTCCCCAGCCACAGGCTTTTGAACAGGATTTTGTACCAATCATGAATTCCCTGCTGTGTAGTGGGCTTCCAGTGCAATCAGAAAGTGGTTGGATACCCCCATAACAGTCATGTCACTGTTGCACCAGTGTTTGCCTGGCAGGTTGTGAAGCACAGATGGTCCACATCTGGTAAGAAAGACTGGTGACCTGTGTCTTCCCCAGCAGCCTTCATAGCCCTTAGCTGCACAGTGGAAGCTAGCCAACCTGGAGGAAGCTCCGTTCCACCTTGATTTCTCAGAATTCAGTAGCCAAAGCGTGTGGCGTCTTCAGTAATAGGGCTTCCATCTAGTGGTAAACCAAGAGCAGTAGCAAGAACCTCTATTGTTTTAGGGGTTTCTGACCTCCCCGACCAGCAACTCAGGGAGATAGATAGGTCATCCCTGGCACTGGGGTTTTAATTTAATAACTGTGGTAGTGTGAATGTATGTCCCCAATAGACTCAGGTGCTTTATTAAAGCTTGTAACTTATAAACAATTTCTAGCCGCCTGGCTGGAGGAGGTGTCACTGTGGGCAGATGCTGGGGTCCAACCCTAAAGTGTGTTTGGGGGCAAATCTGATTTCCTGCCTAGAGGTGTACAGAGTAGTTTGGGTTCTGCCTGGGTCCCTGCTGCTTCCTGCTGGCTTTGCTCTTGCTTGCAGTGCTGGCTGTTTGGTGGTGTGTCTCTGCTTGTATTTATGAATGGGAGCCAGCTTCTTCTGCCATTGATGGAACTTCCCCTTGGATCTGTAAGCTTGAAATAAACCCTTCCTCTTATATACTGTGTCAAGTTTGGATGTTCATCCGAGCCATGTGGAGCTGACTACAGCAAGAACATATGGCCCCTTGGGAGCAGCTTGGTCTGCTCACGTAGGGCACTCTTGTGTGGAACTTTCTCCTGGGGAGATGTGAACACACATTGTCTGTTCACCTCATATAGGGCTCAGATGATGGACCAAAAAAATCCAATTTTGGTGAGCCAGTAGGTTGACTGGAGTTACTTAGAGGAACAGTCGGTGACATAAAGGTAGCAACATCACTGAAGAACCCACCCCAGTGCAGGTGACAGCTCACAGAGGTTGCATCTCTGGGCCTCACTGCTTGCAGACAGTTCCAGCTGGTCAGAGACTTCCTCTCCATGCCCAGCAGTTACTTACTGCTTCTGTAGCCTTGGGGAGGGTCTCGAGATCTTGTGTCAACTTTTCCAGCCTGAGTCTGAGGAGCTTCTCTTCTTCCTTCAGGAGGGAATATTTGAGTTCAAAGGAAATATCTGTACTACAGGTACCTTCTTTCAAACTCGTAAAAAATTATACTTTTAATTCGTTTGCAAAGTAGTAGGTTTCCATATGACTTTTTCATATAGCCTTAGTATTAGGTAACCCTACCCCACTCCCTCTTCTTTTCCATCCTCCACCCCATTCCTACTTAAGCCTCCCCCCCCCATTCTGCTTTCATTTTACATGTGTTCCCAAATACCCTTTTCCTACATCTCCCCAACAACCCCTTTCTGGATTCTTGGCTTCTACAGACACTCCAACTTAAACACAAAATGTAGAAATTTGAAGCTAGGATTCTTACATGAGAGAACATGTGGTGCTTGTCTTTTTGGGTCTGGGTTACCTCACTCAATATATTTTCCAGTTCTATTCTTTTCCTGCACATATCATGATTCCATTTTTTTTTTTAACAGCTGAGTAAAATTTCCTTGTGTGTGTGTACCACCTCTTCCTTACCAGTAATCAGGTAACGGACATGGCAGGCTGATTCCATGGGAAAACTGACTGGCCTGCTGGCATGTTGGTTCTCATGCAGACTCTCTTGCATCCCTTCCCTGGCTCCTGGAATGCTGTCCCTCTGAGGGGACCTCCTCTGGAAGGCATATTTCCTTTCTCTGTTCTTAATCCTCTTTTTTTTTTGTTTTTCGAGGTAGGGTCTCACTCTGGCCAAGGCTGACCTGGAATTAACTATGTAGTCTCAGGGTGGCCTTGAACTCAAGGCGATCCTCCTACCTCTGCCTCCCAAGTGCTGGGATTAAAGGCGTGCGCCACCACGCCCGGCTTTAATCCTCTTTTGAATTACCAGTGTGATGGTTTGGATTAGGTGTCCCCCATAAACCATGTGTTCTGAATGGCTAGGTCATGGTAGCAGTTTGGGAATTGGAGCCTTGCTAGAGGTGTGTTGTCGGGGCGGGCTTATGGATGTTACAGCCATCTTTTCCTTGCCAGCATTTGGCACACTCTCCTGCTGCTCTTGTCCACCTGATGCTGGCCAGGAGGTGATGTCCACCCTCTGCTCCTGCCATGTTTCCCCTGCCATCATAGAGCTTCCCCTGGAGTCTGTAAGCCAAAATAAACAACTTTCCGTCCGTTGCTTTGTGCCAGGAACACAAAGGTAACTGCAGCAACCAGCTTACAGATGCTGTTCGAGTCTTTGGGCAGTTGGGCAGTCTCAGGGAGTGGGTAGGAGGCAATGGGCGATGCCGTAGATCCCTCTGATAAAATCAACGTGAAATATTTCAGTGACCTGTCACAGTCAAACCTTTGACTTTTACACTGTGTAGCCACCATCTCCCAGGAAGTTGAAAAGTACCTTACTTCCCTCTTGTAAAGCCTCCTCTGTGGGGATACAGAGAATGATGTGATCACATAAAAACCATCTCAAATTTTGACCTTTTAATTGAATCTGCAAGAAAATTTAAAAAGCAGAATTGAGTTTGGCATTTTTCCTTCCCCTTTGAGAACATCCGTCTACAGTTACAGTAAGCATGAACAAGCATTCTCCTTTTAAAGCTAAAAGCAGGGCTGGAGAAATGGCTTAGCAGTTAAGGTGCTTGCATGCAAAGCCAAAGGACCCAGGTTCGATTCCCCAGGACCCACATAAAGCCAGATACACATGGTGACATGGGCATCTAGAGTTCTTTTGCAGCGGCTGGAGGCCCTGGCATGCCCATTCTCTTTCTGTCTTATCGGCTATTCTCTCTCAAATAAATAAATAAATAAATTTAAAGCTAAAAGCACATAAATGAATTAACTAAAATACATTGTAAACCATCTCTAGTAATTTGGTATCACTTTAAAATACATCTCTGAGTTCGAGGCCACCCTGAGACAATTCCAGGTCAGCCTGAACTAGAGTGAAACCCTGTATGGCACAATATAGGCCTGGTCCTAGCCAGACCGCATGGCAGAAGAAAGCAGGAAGTGGCTTCTGTGGAAATGGCGTTCTGCGCAGGCTTGGTGTGACAACAGTTACAGTCCCATGCTCGCGAGAAGCTTGCTACGAGATGTCCTGTCCAGAGACAGGCTGTCATTGGTCACAAAAAGGGGACCACCCCATACAATGATTAGCCAGCCAAGCCCCTTAAAACCCACGTGCACTTCCTCAATAAACTAGTTTGCGGCAGCTCGCTTCCCGCTTTCACCCATCTTCCGGAGTCTGTGTCGTGACTCTGTGCTACTCACCCCAACTCGGCAGAGACCCTACCGTCCCTCCTGAGCTGGCCTTGTGGGGGACTGCAACAAAACCCTACCTCGAAAAACCAAAAGAAAAACATCATATATATATATCTATCTGTACCTGTGTACATTTCAGTGGTTTTAACCCTTACACTGCTTGTTGTTCTCTTTTCCCTTGTCACAGAACCAGGGCACTAGCCTGTCCCAGGGACCAGGGTCTTGAAGGACACATGACATAAACCTGCTTGCATCTCTTAATACCCTTTGACCTCAATAGCCTCTTCCTGAATTTTGCCTTGTTGATCTTGGCCTCCAGTGCAGGCCCCGTCATTCCATTCTGAGAATAATCTCATGATGGATTCCTTCCGTGTTGCTCCCTGTCCCCTTGGGCTTGTGTCGACTGGAGGTTTGCGAGTGGTCAGGCCGAGCTCAGAGACCTTGTTCTCCCCTTGCAAACATATTTATAACCTTATGGTGGTGGGTCCTACCTTGGACCTCTTCCTTCTAATCCTCCTGCCTCCACCTGTCAAGTGCTGGGATGACAGACTCCTGTTTATGTGGTGCTGGGATCAAACTCACGGCTCTGCATGCTAGGCAAGCACTCTGACAACTCAGCGCTCCCCCATCTTCATTAAGGTGTAATTTGTAAATAGTAAACCTGCACGTAATTATACAGTTTTGTGAAGCTGACAGATTTGTACATGGATGTTACCCTTACTACCAAAGTCTAGGTCATAAAGACATCTGCCATCTTTAAAGGCTTGGTTCTGACCCTCCGTGTGTCTTGGTAGGGAGATCTCTTAACATGAGCTCTGCTCTCAAGACAACTTTTGTGCGATTGCTTGTTTGTTTTTGAGAGATAGGCTTGATATGAGTCTCAGATTGGCTTTGAACTTGAACTCCTGCTACCTCAGTTTCCCTGAGTACTAGGATTACAGGCTTAGCTAGTCTTAAATACGTACTGCCTGTGTGTTGGGAGAACTGTCACATTCCTGGTGGCAGATATAGTTTTAACGTCTGCTGGTGTCACGCTAAATGTATATCCTATGCTCACCAAACTGCCCAGTAAGCACTTCTCTTAATGTCCACACCCATTTATTAATGCTACACTCACTTTTGGTTAGAGAAGCTTCTCTTTTCAGATGGTGGTGACCTTGGGATGACTCAGAAGGCACCATGGTGCTGAGAAGAAGGGACAGAGGAGTGCTCAGCACTGAAACATCTCAAACACACCTTCCGAGGCTCAGGGTCCATTGCGGAAGAGGGGGCGTAAAGAATGTAAGAGCTAAAGGAAGAGTAGGACTCCTTACAACGTGCTCCTCCAGACACAAAATGGCCTGGATATCCATGACCTCACAGTGCCTGACACTACCTACATAAGACTATCATAATAGGAGGAAAAAATGATGGCATCAAAATAAAAGAGAGACTGATTGAGAGGGGAGGGGATATAATGGAGAGTGAAGTTTCAAAGGGGAAAGGGGGTAGGGAGGGAAGTACCATGGGATATTGTCTACAATTAAAGAAGTTGTCAATAAAAAAAAATAAAACTTCTATTGGAGGTAGGAGGAAGAGCTGCATAGTAAATTTGAGGTTATTCTTGGAATACACGAGAACCTTTCTCAAGGGGGAAAAACCCAGTTTTCACCTAAAAAGTAGAGCTTTATTGTGGGCAACTAGGAATTGTCAGCTGTTTTGGTGAATAAACAGGTCACTTCACTTGTGACAAAGTGTCTCCCAAATGCCCAACCTTTCCAGTACCTGTCGTTTGTCTTTCGTTTATAACAATAAAGATCATATGTTGTGATTTAAGAACAGCTGCTGGTTCAGCATGACAGCCAGAGTTGGCTCAAGCCTTTTCTTTGAAAACCTCCACAGTTCAGAGTGTAGCACCAATCCTTTATGGGGACTTCCCCACTCAGTGGTTGAGATTTGCCATGTTAATTTTCACTGCTTCTTCAGAGACATAGCCTCAAACTGAGCCTTTGAGTCTAGTGGTCATGATTATACACTTGAAGCCACTGCTTTGATGTATGCTAGGGTTCTAACTGCTTTATACTCCAGTGCAGCTGTCAGTGTGGTGAACATTACAAGTAACTTCTCAGCATTGACTCCCTCCCTGCCTCTTCCTTTCATCTGTTTTTGGGGATCGTTCTGGGGATGAAATCCAGAGCTTCATGCATGCTAAATTTCACCATTGCGCTGCATCCTTAGCCTTTTTTTTTTTTTTTTTTTAATATAGAAATAGTTTTGACGTGTTGGGCTCCTTGAACGGTTCTGGAGGTCATGCAGAGAATGGTGGGCCACACTGGCCAGAACTGCTCACAGCATATGTTGTCAGTGTGGTTGAGGGACAGCTCCTCTTATCTCCTCCAGGGTGCTCAGCCGGACCCACTTTATCCACTGACTCCTAAAGCTGTCTTTTTTTTTTTTTTTTTTGCAAGGTAGGTCTCACTCTGGTCCAGGCTGACCTGGAATTCACTAAGTAGTCTCAGGGTGGCCTCGAACTCTCGGCGATCCTCCTACCTCTGCCTCCCAAGTGCTGGGATTAAAGGCGTGCGCCACCACGCCCGGCCCTAAAGCTGTCTTAATACAATTAGGGACCTGCTACTTTTTTGGCGGGGGAGTGGGTTTCAAGGTAGGGTTTCACTCTAGTCCAGGCTGACCTGGAACTCACTATGTAGTTGCAGGGTGGCCTCGAACTCACAGTGATCCTCCTACCTCTGCCTCCCGAGTTCTGGGATTAAAGGCGTGCGCCACCATGCCTGGCAGGGCCCTGCTACTTTTTGATTCAGCTGTGCTGTATTTTTCCAAGTGAAAGGAAGTTTAATATTGCTGGAGAAGAAAGTATTTTTGAGCCTCGCAGGTCCTGACTTGTATGAAGCTGTTAGTTTTATTGTATCACTGTAAACATATCCCCAAACATCCTTGTTTATTTGGTCAACTTTCATGTTTCTGTATTTAATTTTTGCTGTATGCATGTGATGTGTGGGTGGGTGTGGTGTGTGCATGGGCATGTGCCCCTGCGGTGCCCCTGCGGCAGGGTCACTCACTCGTGGTGTCTGGGGAAGAACTTCAGTGACTGCTCTGCGCTTTGCGCAAGCCTGGGCAGTTTGGTCTCTGCTCCTCTTTGAGGGACTGGGGTTGTAGGCCCAAGTGGCCTAGCTGCTAACATTGGTTCTATTTCGGGTGGTTTCAGACTCCTTCAGACTCTCGCGCTTGCGCAGGAAGCACCCTTAACCATTGAGCCACCTCTTCAGCCCCTGATCAATTTTCTTATACTCACAAAGAGAACTTGTGAAATATTCTATCACTTATCAGAAAGTATTAATAAAAACATGAAAAAGAGGTTACCACCTGTATGTATGTGTGTGTGTGTGTGTGTGTGTGTGTATGTATGTATATATATATATACATATATATATAATTTTTTTTTGCTTTTTTTTGAGGTAGGGTCTCCCTCTAGCCAAGGCTGACCTGTAATTCACTTGGTAGTCTTCAGGGTGACTTTGAATTCAAGTTGATCCTCCTCCTCTGCTTCCCAAATGTTGGGATTAAGGCATGCACCACCACACCCGGCTACCACCTGAATTTAAATAGACCTGTGGTCGTGACTAGGTTCAGTTTTTGTGTTTTTGGTAAAACTGCTACATATGTGGACTATGCTTTTAGCTGGAGTCTGGTAATGTTTGCACATTGATTATCTGTGTCTGTTGTACTTGGCCTGATAATAGTGTAGAAACTTTCCCCTCTTTATCTCTGAGATATATCTAGTACAGATAAGGCAGCCTAAATATTTGACCCTTTTTAATTTTTCTTTCTTTCTTTCTTTCTTTTTTTTTTTTTTTTTTTGTCTTTGAGGTAGGGTTTCACTCCACCTCACCTGGAATCTGGAATTCACTACATAGTCTCAGGGTGGCCTCGAACACAATGATCCTCCTACCTCTGCCTCCCAAGTGCTGGGATTAAAGATGTGTACCACCATGCCCAGCTAAAAATTTTGATTTTAGATTTCCACATTATGACTTGGTGTTAGATTATAGAACTTGTTTGCTCGGGATGAACACATTAAATTTGTTTCTACAATGCTTCCCCCCAACCCCTAGGCAGGGTATCACTCTAGCCCAGGCTGGTCTGGAACTCACTCTGTAGTTCCAGGCTGGCCTCAAACTCACAGCCATCCTCTTTCCTCTCTTTGCCAATTGCTGGGATTAAAGGTGTGTGCCACTATACCAGGTTCTACAGTGCTTTTTCTTTGAAAAGTGTGAAGGTAAAAGCACACTGGTCTTTAGACCTCGGCCTAAAGGTGATTATTGTCTGTGCACAAGGGAGTCAGTCCCTCTGCCCTCCGCACCTGTGCTGAGATGAATGGAGTAGATGGAGAACAGAGGAAGGAGACCGCAGAACTGCTGAAATGCAGACTCACAGGAGCCATCCAAAACCTGTGTCTCAAAGGGCAGATGGTGGAGGCTAAGAAACCACTTCACAGGGCAGAGGGAAATGAGAGGACTGGCCACTTGAAACAGAAAGCAAATACGTTTTAGGGCAGTTGAATGGGCCCAAAGCATGGACAGTAATTTGTAAATCATTCTCTTTGGAGGTTGAATGGGTCTGAACAACACAGTGATTGCTGACAGTCTGTCTGAGTGTGTTGACATTCCTTAGAGGTGTGAGCTTCATTTTCCCTGGTACATGAGATTTCTGGGAGAAATTATTAGTTGCATTTCTTTTGGAAGAGTCCTTCAGTCAGATGGGGGAGCTTCTGAAGCACTCCCTGCACTTGACCGAAGGGTAGAGAGGTCTGATTCTGTGTCACTGGGGTATTATTTTCTAAGCTCTAGAATTTTTTTATTTTTTATTTTTTTGGTTTTTCGAGGTAGGGTCTCTCACTAGCTCAGGCTGACCTGGAATTCACGATGTAGTCTCAGGGTGGCCTTGAACTCATGGTGATCCTCCTACCTCTGCCTCCTGAGTGCTGGGATTAAAGGCATGCGCCACCACGTGGGGCTAAACCCTAGAATTGTTAATAGAAGCATCCTTTGGCCATATTCTGAATGTGGCTTAATTCACATAAAATAAAAACATGGTAGAAACATCTTAGATCTATTAAAGGAACTGGGATGTTTTAAAAAATTGAAATAGAGATTTTTCTTGTCCATGTAATACATATAATTATCCTTTCATGTAGATTGCATGGTATGCTCAGATTTGAAGATGTATAGACATCTTTGCCTTCAAGCTACTTAGAGAATAATTAAGTAGTGGAAAAACTGGTCTTAAAATATATATATATATATATATATATATATATATATATATATATATGAGGTGGCATCTTGTTTTGTAGCCCTGGCTGCTTCTGTGAGGTTCAGGTATGTACAACTATGCCTGACTCTTGTTATGTCAGTTTCACTAGCATTTCACTGATAGGATGATGATCAAGCAAAAGTTATAGTTACGGTATTTTCCCTCCTCAACATGTATCGTGCTGGTCTTTGGAAAAGAAGGACCACGCAGTTACTTGGGGTGGTGGTTTGGTGCTTTGAATAATTGGTCCCAGCAGGTGGCAACTGGGGAGGCGGAGCCTTGCTGGAGGAGGTGTGTCGCTGGCATCCTGGCGGGCTGTGGGAATGTCGGAGCCCAGCCTCCCCTTTGCCAGAGCTGAGCTTGTTCTCTCCTTGGCTGTTTTGTGGCAGCTGCCCTGGCAAGAAGGGACGCCCAGCCTCTGCTCTGCCATCCTCTGCCTTTCCTTCCATCCCTCCCTGCCTGCCGGCCTGCCAGCCTGCCTGTGTGCCCTGTGAGTGATGACCCTTTGGAGACTGTTAGCCAGGATCAAGCCTTTCCTTTTACTGCCATCCACTGCTTTGCATTGGGTGATGGGTCCAACAGCATGGAGCTAACTACAACATTTGGGGACTCAAGTCAGGTGGCTTTCAACAGGAGGAGGGTGTGAGGAAAGGGGAGGCGAATGCCTCAGTCCTCAGCTGCTCCCTTTCTGCTCTGCTTGCAGAGGTCCTGTGGCTGCAAGTCTGACCTGTTCCTAGCTGCCCCTCCCTTCCTGAATTTCTTCTCAATTGAGCAATTGCTGAATACACAGTGCTTACTAGGTGAGGGAAAAACTACGTGAATGCCTTTGTACATTTGTGAACCACTCCTGAAAACCAGTTGACTGTAGCCTGTGATACTGGTTTTTCCTGTTCTCTTCTCTCCTGGGTTTTTCAGAGTAGTAGCCTCAGCAAACACTCTCTCCCTGCATGCTGACTTCCGAACTTACTACTAGGGTCTGTTAAATTGTTGCCAGTCCAGCATCTTAAATTTTGCAAATGATAACTCCAGTGGTTTTGACTTGACTTTGCTTCTCTTTTTCAGATGGGTCTTGAGCCGGGTAGGCTTAGTTTACTCCTAGTTTTGTACAGGGAGATTCAAGTGTCCTTTAGAACCATGAATGATCTGGCAAGTCTTAGCAAAGACTGGGCAGTGCCTTTGGGACAGTCCTTGGGTGCTAGATAGTAGCTGCTCAGTGGTTCTGTGCTGTGTGCCAGGCACTGTGATGCGGTGATAGACAGACTCTGCTTACATATTTGCATGGAATCCTTAAGGAGCTTTTGGAGTATTTTCATTTTCACATTACAAGTGGAAGGATTAATGAGTGAAGATGTAGTTTACCATTGAGTCTATCACTAATTAGATAGTGATCATGCATGGATTCAAACCTAGCTGACTCATTCTACAGGACATGAGAGTGCATATTCTTACTGTAGTTTTCCTTTTCGTCTCCCATACTTCTGTAATTCTTCCTTCTTTGAATGCTTTTCCCTATTTGGATAGGGACACGTCACATCTGCTTTGGCACATGCCCCAACAGTTTTCTACCAGAGAGCATAGCTGAATGTCAGAAGTTTGTCCCAGAGAATACAGGGGTCACATAAAAAGAAATAGCTTACTGCAAGCATGAAATTGTTGTGAAATTTATGGTTGGTCTAATAGGTTAAAAATGTCTCAGCTTGAGGCTTCAGTCTGTGAGTCTCAAGTAGTGGTAACACGCTTGAGTGTGGAGTGTTGGCAAGTCAGTAGCTTGGTGTGGAGGTTTGATTCACGTGTCCTCCATAATCTTAGGTGTTCTGAATGCTAGGTTCCCAGCTGATGGAGATTTGGGAATTAATGCCTCTTGGAGGCAGAGTATTGTTGGGGGCGGGCTTATGGGGTTATAGTCAGCTCCCCCTTGCCAGTGTTTGGCACACTCTCTTGTTGCTATGGTCCACCTTATGTTAGCCAGGGGGGTGATGTCCACCCTCTGCTCCTGCCATCATGGAACTTTCCCTTTGAGCCTATAAGCCAAAATAAACTTCTTTTTTTTCCCCCCACAAGCTGCTCTTGGTCGGGTGATTTCTACCAGCAATGTGAACCTGACTGCAACAGTAAAGTGGTACTGAGAAGTGGCATTGCTGCTAGACACCTATGTGGCTTTGGCTTTTTGGAGCTGATTTTCAAGAGGAATGTGGAAGGATTTGAAACCTTGGCCTAAGAGATCCCTTGCAGTGCTGTAAGTACAGCTTGATGGACTATTCTGGTCAGAGTTGAAAGACCTGAATGCAGTAAGAACTATGGATTGTGAGGTTTGGCTTATGAGGGTGAGAAACAGCTTTGCCTGGACTGGGCTAGAAGCAGTTTGTGTGAGAGGCTTGCTGTTATGGTCATGTCCTGAGAAGTTGTGTAGGGTTTCATTGCGTAGAAATGGACTGGTGTGAGCAGAGGGATATGGCACAGAAAAAATGAAATCTTTGGGCTTAAACTGCTGCCTATTCACCTGCAAATTGAAAGATTCCAACTATTGAGATTGGACCAAGTGATCTGCACTGGGGTAACAGAAAGAATGTAGACTCTTTTGAAGGGGCCTGAGTGCTTAAGGAGTGTCCTGTTCTTCAAAGCCTGTTTTATTCCTCCCTGGATTAACAAATTGACACTCTACCTGGTATGATGGAGTATAAGAAATGCACAAAAGAGAGGGTCATTGAGTTTGCAACGTGGTCTTGTGTTTTGGAAATGGCCATGGGCAGTGTGAAGCAGGTTTGCTGGATGCCTGCATGGAGAGCCCATGGGGCCATGAGGATGGACCGTGGGTTGCAGTGGAGACCCAGTGGAGATGCTGGGACCACGAGATGGCTGCCAAGGAGAGCTGCTGACCCCAGTGAAGTTTTCTGGGACTGTGAGTAGCCTAGCTGGAGGGGTGGAATTGGAACTCCAGAGAATTGTTGCTGGTTAGAATTATTGGACTTGGGGACTTGTCACTGACTAGAGTTGTTGGACTTGGAATTACCGAGTTTGATGTTTGCCCTGGTTGTTTAAATCTTGTATTGGTTGAATATTTCTTTGCTATGCCCAGTTTCATCTTTTGCAGTGTGAATGTTTATTCTGTGTCATTATGGGTTTTTTGGGGATGATTTTTGGTATGATGGCTCAGTTAAAAGACCTTGGATTATGGGGATGTTTGAACATCATTAAGATTGATAAAAAATATGGGGCTTTTAAAGTTGGAGGAATGCATTGTATTTTACATCATGTATGGTTATCAGTTTATGGAGGCCAGGGGAGGAATGTGGTGGTTTGATTCAGGTGTCCTCCATAAACTTAGGTGTTCTGAATGTTAGGTTCCCAGCTGATGGAGATTTGGGAATTAACGCCTCCTGGAGGCAGAGTATCGGTGGGGGTGGGCTTATGGGTGTTCTAGCCAGTTTCCTCTTGCCAGTGTTTGGCACACTCTCCTGTTGCTGTTGTCCATCTGATGTTGGCCAGGAGGTGATGTCCACCCTCTGCTCATGCCATCGTTTTCCCTGCCATCATGGAGCTTCCCCTCGAGTCTGTAAACCAAAATAAACCTTTTTTTTTCCCACAAGCTGCTCTTGGTCGGGTGATTTCTACCAGCAATGCGAACCTGACTGCAACCCTTGGTAATAGTGAATTAGATTAGAAGGAGGTCACTGACGCAGGGCAGACAGATAATGGTCGTGGGCTGAGCTGAGGAGTAAGGGTGGTGGGGGGAGGGGTTGTCAGTGGAGATTTGGCAGTGATGATTGCCAGAAGCGTAGCGGGCTGGATGTCCGCGGGCTCAGTTCCTTTCCTCTACCTCTGTTTCTTCTTGGTTTCTGCACCCATTTTTGTTTTTAGTTTTGGTTGTAGGCATGGTTTTATTTGTTAATCTACTTATTAACTCCTTCTCCAATTAATGCTCTTACCCATTACCTTGGTGTTAGATTTTAAGAAAGTTACCTCCCCTCCTCCAGCAGTTGGGCACCAGGACCAGATAATCCCTACCTACAATTAGGGGGTTGACTGAGCCCTGTCGCCCCTCTTGTGGTGCTGGGGAGAGGATATTCCAAGCTGCACTTTCCCAAAGAAATTTCATAGGTGGTCCAGATAACCTGGCCACTGTAGTCTTGGGCCACAGTGTTCACACCCCCCCCCCGTCCCCGCCCTATGCTTAAGTCCCACACATCCAATGAAAGGTCCCTTCTTCCCAGTACAGTTGACCTTCACCCTTCTCTTACTCAGACTTTACTTCAGATACTACTGCCAATTTCTCTTTGCATTAAATAAAAATCTTGGCTTCAAGAAACTGTTGGTCGTCTCTCTCAAACCGAACTGAAGTGTACGCTTGGTTTCAGTTATCACTTCCTTATGATGTTGCCTATCGGTAGCTTCAGTGAGCTTCCAAGGATCAGTAAATCTGTGGAGTCCTAATTTTCCATAGCCCTTTGCAGTGGCTACTTCCTGGGTATTTGAATATTGCAGAGCTGACATAGTCTCCTCTCCAAAGCGGGCTGTGGTACTTGAAGGTGGTTACATGTGCCAGTAGAAGGGAATGTTCCAGGTGGGTATATGTGCCAGTAGAAGGGAATGTTCCAGGTGGGTATAAGTGCCAGTAGAAAGGAATGTTCCAGACCCACTGATGTTTGACAGGTCCTTCTTCCCTGGAGCACTGGAGCATACTGAAGGTCGGTGGCTGCACAGATGTGACATTCGTCACGCCCTTCTCTGCTCTTGGATATCCAGTGAGCCATGCTGCTGCCTGTGATAAGGCCAGGGATACATCACAGTTCCAGTAGCACTCCCGGGAACTCTTTCTGAGCTTCCTGTTGTTTATCAATGGCCGGTTCTCCTTACTTCTGAGTAGAATGTAGCTTCTAGGCCAAAAGCTAGGAGAAAGAAGGGTTGATGTTCTCAGCAACGACCACATGTAGCTCTCCTGTGTTCTGGAAGATCCATTCCCATAACTCTTCCTTGTATAGTCCATGTCCAGTGTGCTGGACATCTAATTGAACACCCAAAGGTCATGCACTCTAACAGTCAAGAGTGCGGATGTGAGACCAGTCACGTGGGGTCTGCTCATCACCGGTGTCATGCACCTAGGCCAGAGGGTGGTCAGTTTTCCACTGCTGCAGCAAATACCTGAGAAAATCAGCTTCTAAAGGGGGAAAGTTTGTTTGGGCTCAGTTGTGGAGGTTTTGCTTTCAGGTCAGTAACAAGACAGCACATCATGGTGGGATGCCACTGTCCCCTTGAGGGACATGCCCTTGATGACTTGAAGACCTCTCCCTCAACCTGCCTCTTAAAGGAGTCCTATCCCTTCTTGCTAGTGCCTTTGCACACGGACCTTTGGGGGACATTCCCTGGCTCTTATGATAGCAGAGAGAAATTGCGTATCTCCAAGCCTCAGTTCCCTGCTCAGAAACCAGCTGATAAGTGACGGGCATGAGAGTGATGCCAGGTGCCATGAAGCGGGGAGGGGTTTATTTTGGCCCCTGGTTTCAGAGTTGAGTCTGTCTTGGTGGGGGAAGCATTCTGTGGGCCCATAAAGCCTGGCTGTTTGCATGGCAGCAGAGAGGAAACACGGGGCTTAACCCGCACCAGGAGCTGAGTGTCACCTTCAAAGGCCCGGCCCTCGTGATCTACTTCTGCCAGCCAGATGCCACCTCTTAGAGACTTCGTGGCCTTCGATATGATAGTGACACGAACTTGGTCATGAGCAAGTCAGAACAGTTTCTGCTGTCGTGAGACCTAAGTCAGGCACTTTCCTTCCCTTTTGTGAACTGACACCCTGGATTGCTTCACTGGGTCCCCATTTGTTTCCCCATTTGTCCCATGTTATGTGACCTTCACTTGGTCTGTGCTTTCCCAGGTCTGAGATGATGGTTGGGACCTTGATAGGTGTCCCCTCCTCCCGGCTGAGCCTAGCCTGCCTGTAGGAGTCAGATCCTAGGCATTTCATTTCTTTTTCCTGTTAATTCAGAGTGGTAGGAATCACACCAGTCCACTTGTAGCCCTGTTAAAATGAAATTTTTTTTGAACCACAGCTTTGCAGTATTAACTAATCTTATTGTTCGTAAAACATGCATATGGTGGTGGGCAGAAATGTTCACTTTATTTTTCTTCTCATAGGTGTAGAGGTATTAGCAGTCACTGGGCTGATTCAGTGGCTGGTTAAAAGAAGTGGAATGCAGAATGAGCTCTCACAGAGCAGCTTGGCATATGTTCCAGCACTCAGGAGGCAGACCCAAGAGGATTGTCTTGGTCTCAGTCCTTGTCTCAGTGAAAGAACAGGGAAGGAACACAGATGGACCGCTTAAGCCAGGTCATTCCTTGCCATATCTCACATCCCGGTTTCTCTTTACCTTGTTTCTGATAGTAATGGTAATTCTTAGGAATCAGGGAGCCATAGCATGTTCTTGTTTTTTATTTATTTTTTATTTTAGAGAGAGAGAAAGAGAGAGAGAGAGAGAGAGAGAGAGAGAGAGGGAAAATTGGTGCACCAAGGCCTCAGCCATTGAACTTGAACTCCAGGTGCTTGCACCACCTAGTGGGCACGTGTGACCTTGCACTTGCCTCACTTTTGTGCTCCTGGCTTACGTGGGATCTGGTGAGTTGAACATGGGTCATTAGGCTTTGCAGGCAAGTGCCTTAACTGCTAAGCTGTCTCTCCAGCCCCAGCCTGTTCTTAAGTTTTCCTGGGTCTGATAATGGGGATATCTTGAAAAAGAAATGGAGAGGAGGAAAAATGAATGAGGCTATCTTTGAGGGCAGGGATTTTGATTATAGATTTATTTTTAAATATATATTTTATTTGTTTATTTGAGAGAGAGAAAGGCAGAGAGGGAGAGAATGGGTGTGCCAGGGCCTCCAGCCACTGCAAATGAACTCCAGATGCATGTTCCCCTTGTGCATCTGACTTATATGGGTTCTGGAAAATCAAACCAGGATCTTTTGGCTGTGCAGGTAAATGCCTTAACTGCTAAGCCATCTCTCCAGCCCATGACTATAGATTTCCTGAGAGCATGCTGTACATTTCAAGAAGGAGCAGACAAGTAGCAATTTAGAGCTTTCTCTCTTAAGGGAAAAGGAGTTGCTATTTTGCAGGCATCTCTACGGTTGGCTGGTTTTGAAGAAGGGCTTGGCAAGGGAATGGGGCAATGATTGCAATGAGAGGGAAAACATTAGATTCATTTGAGATCATCTTTATTCACATCTTTCTTCTTGAGACATCCTTGTAGCGTCTTCTCAGGCCCTCATGCTTGCACAGGAAGTGCACCTAACCTCGGAGTCATCATCTCTTTAGCCTTGATGGCATGATTTCTGAATATGGTATGGAATGAGCAAATCAAGCTAACCAACTCATCCATCAGCTGAGGCACTTGACATCCACTCTCCAGTGATGCTGACGGACGTCTGTGGTACTCAGTACCTCGGTGCAGTCCCCACTGTTGAGTACAAGTCAAGCTTACTCCTCCTATAAGATTGTCACCTCTCCATACCTTCTCTGTCTAAGGACATGTACAGTTAAGTGTCCTGTAACCCAAAGCATGGGATGCGTATTGCTTGCTTTTTCACTTGTCTGTTTTGATGCTGTCTAGCCATGTCAGTGACATTTTCAATTTGCACTATTGCTGTTGTCTACAGCTGTCTACTTTGTGTGACTGATTATGAATATAAAGCCATCATTGTTTCATTAACCTTCAGTTAAAAACTTATTTTTTTGGATCTCCTAAATTGATTAGAAATTTAACAATTTCTGCCAGTGAACTTGAAACCTGATGTTTGGCTGATATGTATACGCACCCCATATATATTTTAGTAGACAGTCTCAATATTTTGTGTTCAAACTAGGCTGCAAAGGTGGTATAGAATGGTCTGCGAGGGACATGAGTAGGTGGCAGGGAGCTTTTGGCTTGAGTAGCATACACAGCCATGATGATCCTAGGACACTGTGAAAAGTTGTTACTTGGGAAAGGTTATGCTACTATTTTAGGTTTTCTTGGGAGTGGGAAATGGCTCAGCAGTCATAGTTACAGGTTCAATTCCCCAGCACCCATGTAAAGCCTATAACAATGGGGACAGAGCCTGGAGAGTCCAAAGCTTGGGGGCCAGCTAGATGGTGGTGTTTTTGCAGCACAGGAGAGACTGTGTCCAGGAGAGTTGAAGAAGGGCATAGATACCTCAAGGTTGTCCTCTGACCTCCAAATGTGCACCTTGGTCACGTCTCCCCTCCCCTCTCCCCACATTGACACACACAAGTAAATAGAAAAAATTCTTTTTGTTTACAGTGATTTGTTTTCTATATTAAAACAGTATCCCTTTTGGTTTAAGAAGTTTGCATAAACCCACAATGAATGTCTGTAATGTTCATCTAGCCCTGTTCTTCTCACCAGGCTTTGGTCCCCTTGTACCTGCTACCTGTTGATATTTTCCTGTGGACATGTCCTCTTCATCTTGTTAGAATGATGCAAAATGAAGAGAGTCTGTTTTCCAGTTGACCCATTTCCTGCTTTGGTACCACTGTGCTTGTCCTGGCTAAGATTAGAACTGTAGGCTCGTCTTTGAATCTTAGCAGCACTGTAATTTTCTACATTTATTTATTTATTTATTTATTTATTTATTTATGTGTGTGTGTGTGTGCGCGCGCATATGTGCACAGCAGCACATGCTCCAGGGTCTTTTGCCATTGCAAGCAAATGCCCATCTGGCTTTACCTGAATTGCTGGTGAATTGAACACTGGCTGTCAGGCTTTGCAAGCAAGTGTCTTTAACCACTGAGCTATCTACCTTTAGACTTACTTTTCCTCTTAACATTGTATCTTGCATTAAGTAATCTCTTCCAGTCTTAATGCTGCCATTACACCATTTGTAATATAGAGATTGCTTTTAAAATCTGTAACTTGAGAGCTGGAAGCAGATGATAGTAGATCCATTCTGAGACTGGTTAGAAAGTTTAGATATTAGAGAGCAGCCACGTGGACTAGCATGTGGTGGCAATGCAGATGTAGGATTTATTCATTCAAAAAGTAATAGCAATAGTTAGTAGTTAAGGCACTTGCCTGCAAAGCCTAAGGACCCAGGTACAGCTCCCCAGAACCCATGTGAGCCAGATGCACATGGTGGCACATGAGTCTGGAGTTGGTTTATAGTGTTTTGAAGCCCTGCTGCACCCATATTCATATTCATATCTCTCTCTCTCTATATATATATGTGTGTGTGTGTGTGTGTGTGTGTGTGTGTATCTCACACACATAAAAATAAAATATTAAAAACAAGAAGTACTAGCAGGAGTTGGGGAGCTAGCTCAGTGGTTAAAAGCACTTGTTTGCAAAGCCTGACAACCTGGGTTTGATCCTTCAACACCCACAACGTCATTGTCTGAAGTTTATTTGCTGTAGCAGGAGACCCTGGGGCACTCTCTCTCTCTCTCTCTCTCTCTCTCTCTCTCTCTCTGTTTTCTTTCTCTCTATCTCATTCTTACTTCTTTTGACATATATATGATTTGAGAATCAGTAGGGCTGGGGAGAGAGCTTAGTGAGCCTGAGGACCTGAGTTCTGTCTTCAGAACCCATGTTAAAGAGCCATGTAGCCTGAAGAGATGGCTTAGTGGTTAAGGCACCTGCCTGTGAAGCCTAAGAACACTTGTTCAAATCTCCAGGTCCCACGTTTAGCCAGATGCAAAAGTGATGTGAGTGTGCAATGTTGCACATGCGCACAAGGGGGGTGCATGTGTCTGGAGTTTGTTCACAGCACCTATAAAGGCCCTGGTGTGCCCATTCTCTCTCTGCTTCTTCCTCTCTCTCTCTTTCTCTCTGTCTCTCAAATAAAAACAGTATGGTGGTAAATGTTTTTAACCGAGCCCTGGGCAGGCAGAGGCAGGAGGATCCCTAGGGCTCATTAGCTGGCCAGTCTAGCGTAATTGGTGAGCTTTAGGCCAGTGAGACACTTCTTAAGTGAAGGGGATGATGCCTGGGCAGTGACATCTGAGGTTATCCTTTGGCCTCTTTGTATCCACCCACACTTGTACATGTACCCACATACAACATGTGCACAAACATGTACACCAAAAAGTATAAGGAAGGTGGCAGAATGATGCTTGCTTGGATGTAAGGGAGGCCGGGACTTGGCTCTGGGTGAGTGCTTGGGCCGTTGACTGGATGAGGCTTTGCTGGCAGAGGGGCAGGTTTAGGAAGGCGGCAGAGGTACATGGAGTGTTTGGAATGTGTTGAACTGAGGTGCTTGTGCATGAAGTGAACATAGCACTTGGTAAATATGGTTCTGGAGTAGGGAAAGAAAACTGGAGGCGGCAGTTTACAGGTGATAATTGTAGTCCAGTCCCCTCTCTTTTCTTTTCCTCAAGACAGTCTTGCTATGTAGTGCCAGGCTGGATTGGAACTCACAACCTTCTTGTCTTGGCCTCCTGAAAACTGAGATTACACCAACGTTGTCTAGGTCAACGATATCTCATAAGTCTATACTGAAACACCTTCACTGATCATATTCTTGGAATTGTTATTATTTGAAAGATGCTGACTGTGCAATACAAAAATACTACCTTGTTTCCTGCATGGGCCCTTACATTCTTAACCTACATAAGGTTGAACTGGAGAAGAAAAGTTATGAGTAGAAAGGTCAGTAACGATGGCAGCTTGTGATTACTGATTGTGACGTGGAACTTGATGTTGAAAACTAGAAGGTGAGGCAGGTAGTGGTTAATTTTCCTAGGCCTTTATTTTCTTTTGCCTTTTGGTATCAGGAAGTGGGGAAGATACTGGCCAGGTACCTCCTGCAGTCTGTGATTTGAGCTCTGTGTTCTTCAGGCTGGTAGTGTAGATGCTGTAAACTCTTGGTCAAGCATGTGGCTGCTCTGTAAATCTGTTGTATTGGTTTGGTTGATTCTTCTCAATTATTAAAAGACATTAGAAAATAAATTTTTACAAGTCATAGTATCTTACTAATTTTTTTATTATTTATTTGAGAGAGGGAAAGAGGCAAAGAAGGAGAGAAAGAAAGAGAGAGAGAGAATGAGCACGCCAGGGCTTCTAGCCACTGCAAACGAACTCCAGATGCAGGCACCACCTTGTGCATCTGGCTTACGTGGGTACTGGGGAATTTATCCGAGGTCCTTTGGCTTTGCAGGCAAGTGCCTTAACCCCCTCTTACTAATTTTGTTTAGCTAATGTTCCTGTTGTGTGAAGTGCTTTGCTTGTTGAGGGATATGGGGCAAAGTTCAGGGGAGACTTGGTAACTAAAAATATAGAACTAACTTGTGACCATTTGGAAGTATTTGTAGCTATGATATATTTCTACATGGACAGGGCTAAAAATCTGAGACACAGCTTACTTTGGTAATAAAAAGGAGAAACCAGTGTTCAACACTCCTGTTCTTTCTTTGTCTCTGTATTTACCCTCTCTCTGAGTGTGTGTATGCAGCTAGAGGTAGAACCCAGGGCCTCTGCATGCTAAGCAAATGCTCTTACTTACTTATTTTATGTTTTGTTGACATACTGACTTATTACTACTGAGTTGTTAGTGGGTGGTGTATCAGTGGGAGTTGTCACTCCCTACTTTCTAGAAATAGCCTTAAGGTGTTAATGGTGCATTAGCACTCTGTGTGTGTGTGTGTGTGTGTGTGTGTGTGTGCACGCATGTGCTTTAGTACTGGAGATTTAACTCATAACCACTGAGCACTTCTCCAGCCATTTAAAAAAATACAATATTGAGACAAAGTCTTGATTAAGTTGCCTTGCCTTAAACTTGCAATATTCACACCTCAGTCTTGCAAACAGCTAGGTAACATGCATGTACCATCACACCTGGCTATATTGTTTGTGTGTGTGTTGTGTCTGTATGTGCATGGTGTGCATGTGTTTAGGTGCATGTATGTGTATGTGTGGTGTGTATGTGTTCAGGTGCATGCAGGTGTATGTGTATTCGTGGTGTGTGTTTAGGCACATGTATGTGTTTAGGCGCATGTATACGTGTGTTTAGGCAGTGTGTATGTGTGTGTGTGTGCGTGTGTTTAGGCACATGTGTTTAGGCACATGTATGTGTGTACGTGGTGTGCGTGTGTTTAGGCGCATGTTTGTGTGTACGTGGTGTGTGTGTGTTTAGGCGCATGTATGTATATGTGTGGTGTGCGTGTGTTTAGGCGCATGTTTGTGTGTACGTGGTGTGCATGTGTTCAGGTGCACATGCACACATTTGGAGGCCAGAGATGAACATTAAGTGTCTTCCTTGATTGTTCTCCACCTTGTTTATTGAGACAAGGTCTCTCACTTGAACCCAGAGCCTTCCTGATTCAGCTAGTCTAGCTAGCCAGTTTTACTTCCAAGTGCTGGGATTACAGGCGGGCTGCCACACCCACCTGGCATTTACTTAGGTGCTGGGGATCCGAATTCAGGTACTTGTATTTGTGGGGCAAGAGCTTTATTGACTGAGCCATTTCCCCAGCCCTGTTGTGAGTGTAAGAGAAATATTCTGCAGCTCTCTCTGTTCCTTCTGCAAAGATAGGCTGCACGTGTGTGAAGTGAGGAAGGCAGGTGGCAGATCTAGTCAGCAATCTTTACTAGGGTTCTGTTTGTGAGCTCTTCTGAAACTTTTTAAGTTAAGTATGTGAATTTGTTTAATCAATACATTATTTTCTTTGATGCTGAGGATAGAACCTTGTTCTCCATGTCTCTTAGGCAAGCATACTACCACTGAGCCAGACCCCCAGTCCAGTATAATTGTCCCCCCCAAAAAAAAAACCTCAAACACACAAGTTTCTTGTCACAGTAAGGTTGAAGTTTGGCTCTCATTGCTGCAAGTTTAGTTTAGTGCACACCAGTAGCCACAGCATTGTGTTAAAAAGACTAAAAGGGGGCTGGAGAGATGGCTTAGTGGTTAAGGCACCTGCCTGTTAAGCCTAAGAACCCGGTTACAATCTCCAGGTCCCACGTTTAGCCAGATGCAAAGTGATGCAAGGGCGCACTTAACCACAAGGGGGCGCACACATCTGGATTTCTTTCACAGAAGCTGAAAGACTGCTGGCGCACCCATCTCTATCTGTCTCTCTCTCCCTCTCTGTCTCTCTCTGTGTCTCTCTCAAAAATAAATAAAATAATAATAAAAAAGATTAAAAGGGCAGATGGTTGGGGAAGTCCCACAAAATGATCCTGATGTTATTTCACTGGCAGTGGAGGAGAAACATACATATTTCCAAGCACTGTGCTTTGCAAACCTCCTTTAGGCCCCCAACCCCCTCAGCAAGCACAGCAAAGTAGTACACCTGGCTCACCTGAGAAACCTCGGTCAGCAGGTTCTCCAGAAAGACATTTCAAACTTGTCATGTGATATTTTTACACACCTGTTCATTGAATATTTGCTGTAATGTCTGTCGGTCATTTAAGAAAAACAGCATGGAGGATTCTCACATGTAACAGGGCTGTTTCAGCCACTGTCTCATTTCTAGGAACAGATAACCTGACTGGAAACAACTTTAGGAAAATTGGCTTTCAGTTCCAGAGGGAAGAGACCCTTATGGGGAGAGCATGACTGGAGCAGGTGCCAGCTTGTGACACTGTCACATGGACAGAAAGGAAGCAGAGAAGACAGCAAATGGGGTTAGACTGTAAAACCTCAAGGTCCACCCACAGTGATCCATTTCCTCCAATAAGGTTCTGCACCTTTTCAAACAGCATCACCAGCTGGGGATCAAGGGCTCAAACCCGTCAGCCCATGAAGGGAACATTTTACATCCAAACCACCAGATGGGCCCTGTAGACAGAACTAAGTACATACTCTGGCCTCTCTTCAAGAAGGAAGATGTAGTGACCATCGGTAGCTTTTTTCTTTTTCCTTAATTTTTTAAAATTGTGATATTGTTTTAAACACACTGGAAGAGTCTAATCACGTGGCATTATAGGAGACTCACTGTGACATGTGCCAGATGAAGTCCAGTCAGTGACTCAGCCGAGATCTGCCTTAACGCATCCTTCTGGATGTTGAAATCCTGTGGTTGCTCAAGGACTCCCTCAGTAACTCTTCCTCATGGAGCCCATCACTTTTTATTTATTTATTTTTAAGCAGTACTGAGCATCTGAGTCTGGTGGCATTTGCCTACCTAAAGTCCATCCATCCAGAAGTCATTTTGCCCTTTAGACATTAGTGAATGGCAGCATTGCTTTTAGTTACTTACTTGCTTAGAGGCAGGGTCTCCTGCTGGCCCCGGCCGACTTGGAACTCAATCTGTAGCTCAGGCTGGCTTTTAACTCGTGGTGGTTCTCCTACCTCATCCTCCCCAGTGCTGGATTTAGAGCCATGAGCCACATCACCTCGACACTTGTGTGTTTGTGAAGATGAGTTACACTATGACTTGTTGATTAGTTTTATCCATCTGGGTCTGTTATAAAGATGAGTCAGGGCTGGAGAGATGGCTTGGTGGTTAAGGTGTTTGCCTGAAAAGCCTAACAACCTTGGTTTGATTCTCCAGTACCCACGCACAAAGTGACACATGCATCTGGAGTTTGTTTGCAGTGGCTGGAGGTCCTGGTGCGCCCATTCTCTCTCTCTCTCTCTCTGTCTGTATCTATCTCTCTTTGCTTGCACATCAATGAATAATAAATAAATATTTAAAAACATTAGAGATGAGTTACTCTGGAGCTAGTTGATTTGTCTGAGAGGCTGAATATTTTTATTAACCACAGCCATGGAGTGATAATCTAAGTGCATCAAAGAAAACTCATTTTTATGTTACAAATAAAAAGTTTTTGATTTGTTCCTTTGCAAAGCAGAATACTTTTCTCAACATAAAGCGTCAGCAGTAGTAAATGAAATGGTAGTTGGAAGCACAGACTTGGGGATGGCAGGTTGAAGCTGGCTGAGACTGGATGTAGTTTGCTTCTGCTGTCATCACTAACGTTGTTGAAGGAAGAGTGCGGTCCGGATCCCATCGTCCTTTCTTTCCCTCACATCCTTTAGCAAGACGGTACCTCCATCTCATCCTCTCCTTCATTCAGTTTATCTCCCACATCAGGCCGACCTGGAGGAGGCCATCCACAGGAGTCTGCACTATTAGCTCATGCAGTTTTTCTTTTTTTCTTTTTGTTAATAACAAAGTGTATCTTAGAAATTGTGAAATGAAATTCAGGTTTAGCTCATGCAGTTTTTCAATGTTTTTTCTTTATAGTTTTTGTTAATAACAAAGTGTATCTTAGAAATTGTGAAATGAAATTCAGGTTGTAAGTGTGCTGTGTGACCTTTTTGTAGTTTGCTCTGTGTGCTGTGGTGGCTAAGGTAGAAACCCTGCCTACAGTTCCCTTTTGGACCTGGTCCTCTGGCGCATGGCTCTGACCCTCCCGCATGCAAGCCTTTCTTCCCGAGAGCTGAGTTCATGGTGGCCCTGCTGCCGAGGGTTCCCGTCTCTCAAATGGCTCTGGCCTCCCTGTCCTCCATCCCTCTTGATCCACGCCAGAGTTCACTTTTACCTTCCTGAGAAGTTTCCTCTTTAACCCAGTGTAAAATATGCCTGTTCACTACTCAAGTTCTTAGTCCTCAGATAGGAGTGTCCACTTTCCCTTCCCCGGGATCACATTTGGTAGTACTGTTGCTTATTTTTCTTTCTTGGCTCTGTGTGTGTGTGTGTGTGTGTGTGTGTGTGTGTGTGTGTGTGTGTGTGTGTACGTGTTCTTGCTGGCTCTACTCTTAAGTTCTGTGAAGGCCAAGGTGGGCCCTGGTTTGCTCATCACAATATGTCCAGTGCTCAAAGCTGGTGATTGGCTCTTAGTGACTGTTATCCTTGAGGACCTCTTGCTGTGGATCCAAGGACTGGAGGGGTTAGCAATTTTTTTTTCTGTCAAGAGCTATTTAGCAAATACATTAAAATTTGTGGGCCTAGTGGTTGCTGTTGTAGTGTGAAGTGGCCCTAAAATATGTAAATGAGTGAACATGGTTGTGTTCCTATAAAACTTTATTACTAGAAACAGGTGGTGGTCCAACTAGGAATTTGCTGGCCTCCAAACCAATGCCCACAGCACAGTGTGCTACATATTGTTTAGTTCTGTGACATTCATGATGTTAAAAGTTTTTTTATTTTTATTTTTTTTTTTTTTATTTGAGAGTGACAGAGAAAGAGGCAGAGCGGGGTGAGAGGAAGAGAATGGGTGCGCCAGGGCCTCCAGCCACTGAAATGATTTTTTTGTTTTTTTTATTTGAGAGTGACAGAAAAAGGGGCAGAGCGGGGTGAGAGGAAGAGAATGGGTACACCAGGGCCTCCAGCCACTGAAATCTCCAGACACATGTGCCACCTTGTGCATCTGGCTTACATGGGTACTGGGGAATCGAGCCTAGAACTGGGGTCCTTAGGCTTCACAGGCAAGTGCTTAACCGCTAAGCCATCTCTCCAGCCCCACATTCATGATGTTGATGGGCCTCATGACCAAAGTTTTGGGATAAGGGAACCCAAGCAGAAACAATTGATTAACTGTTAGCCAGAATGAATTGAGAGAAACATTTAATGAGTGCTTATTACATGCTGGCCAGTTACATGGGGGACACAAAGCTGGTGGGGATGGGGCAAAGGCCTTGGTCCTTGAATAGCTACAGACTGTTGGACAGCCAGCAATTATATACAGGGCCACAAGTGCTGCTAGAGTGTGTGTATAGTGTCGTAGAGCCAGAGAAGAGGTACAAGTTGTAAGAAAGTGACTTCAGAAATGACAATGTGGAAAGAGAGTGTAAACCAGCGGCTGCTGAGGCCCTTCTGTGGTACATGCTCACCACCATCGCTGAAATGATGCAGAGCTACAGAGAAGGATTCTGAGGGTGCAGAGCTCATGCTAGGGTTGAAGCTGGAAAAGCCTTTGGCTTTAGAATCAGACTCGGGTTCAGATCCCTGCCCTACACCTCTTTAACGACGGGCACGTTTTTGAGCTTCTTAGTTGAGAGACTGTCGGGAAGATCAGATGAGAGTGTTGTAAATTCCTGAGCACAGAGTGACCTGTGCTGGTAGGGACTCAAGCAGTGCCAGTCCTCACCCGACTCATACACGGGTCTGCATCACTGAAAATACGGTCTTTCCTTCTTCCGTTTGAACAATGAACATGTTATTAACATTGAATAAGTTTTAGGGATTTTATTTTTCAATATTTTATTTGTATATTTCAATAATTTATTTATTTTATTTTTTTATTTCAATATTTTATTGTAGAGAGAGAGGAGAGAGAGAAAAAGACACATACACACAATGAATGAATGAATGGATGGATGAATGAGAATGGGCACATCAGGGCTTCTAGCCAGTGCAAATGAACTCCAGACACATGTACCACGTGCACCTGGCTTTACATGGGTACTAGGGAGTCAAAACCAGGCCATTAGGTTTTGCAAGCAAGTACCTTAACCGCTGAGTAATTTCTCCTGCCCAATTTTTAGGGATCTTATGCTTAGAAATGCTCCATTAGAGAAATCCAAAATGGAATTAAACTTTTACATGTAAAGATATTTTGAAGGGAATTGAGCTCATAATTGTGCCCCATTAGCTATCTTTTCTGTCGTTTACCAGTTTCATGTCTGTAGTTGGTGGCTCAGACCTCAGATCTTTAAAGACAGCAGAGACAACAGTCAAAGTGATGCCTCTGCTGGAACATGGGGCAGACCTCTTGTACGTGCCTTTCTTGATGGGCCGGGTAACTGAGTGGACGGAGCTCTTTGTTTCCTCAGCCTGTGCACTGGGGTGTTTCCTGCCTGGCCGGCCACTTAGGGTTCCTGTTGCTTTACCTGGTTCTGCCTTTGACCTTCCCTCCTGATGGTCTCCACTCCAGTCAAGCTAGTGGAGAGGGTCAGTAGTTTTACACTTCTCAGTAGCACGGCGTGATGGAAGCTGCGTGTTCTCCCTGAGCTCTCCCTTCTTGATCCTGTGCAGCGGTGCCGCACGCCCATCTCCTGAGCCCCAGCGCCTAGCCCGAGTTGTTCTCACGGTCCTCACGCCATTTGCCATCATTCTGCTCGTCTTCTGCTTTGATTCCAGTGTTACTTTGCAGTCTGTCCCGGCTGTTGTAAACCATTTCCTCCCCGGGGGTCTGTGTTTCTCACTGCGATGTGCTTCAGGCTGTTGGGACACGGATTGTGCGCTGTCTGTTCAGTCAGGGATTTCTTGCGATTGTCAGTCTCCACTGTCAAGCTGAGTGGATTTGGATCACCCAGGAGAGAGTCTGGGCACGTCTTGAGTGTTTCCACGGAGGGTCAGCTGATGACGGGAGGCCCACTGTGGTGCTGGGCAGGAGCACTCAGTGGGCCCGATCTCCAGACCCATCGCCAGCTGTTGGTCAGCATTTCCCTTTCTCTGCTTCCTGAGCTGCCCAGGTGGCAGCAAACTCCTGCCCTGTGCCTTCCCCACCTCAGCGAGCCAGAGTAAACCCTGCCTCCCTTCAGCTACTTTTTGTCAGGTGTTTGGCCACAGCAATGAGACAAGTAACTAATAGGTTGGAATTACATTTTATCTTAAACTCCACCCTCACCCCAGCACTAATGATTGACAATTACATTTTATCTTAAACTCCACCCTCACCCTAGCACTGATGATTGAAATTACATTTTATCTTAAACTCCACCCCCACCCCAGCACTGATGATTGAAATTACATTTTATCTTAAACTCCACCCCCACCCCAGCACTGATGATTGAAAATTACATTTTATCTTAAACTCCACCCCCACCCCAGCACTGATGATTGAAAATTACATTTTGTCTTAAACTCCACCCCCACCCCAGCACTGATGATTGAAAATTACATTTTGTCTTAAACTTCACCCCCACCCCAACACTGATGATTGAAAGCTCAGCTTCCTCAGTTCACCACCATCCCATGCTTGAGACCACAGGTTGAGGTTATTGACATATGGTTGTTTTTAAGCTTTTAGATCAGTTGATCTATTTATCATCTGTCCATCATCATCTCTCTATTTATTTTTGCTATGGTTGGGATTGAACCCAGAGCCCTGGACACAGTAGGTGAGTCCTCTCCCTCACCGAGCTACATCCCTAGCCCCCAATTTAATATTTTGAAAACAGACCTGAGATGGGGCATTTGCATTAGAGGGCCAATTTCACCCACGAGGTTGAGGCCCAAGCCAATTCTCTCTTTTTCTCTCTCATTCTTACTCTCTTGCATTAAAATTAAAACCAAACAGGCCAGTCTGTGGGGCGTGCCTCGCCTCAAAAAGCGTTGATGAAAGGCGTTTCATTCTCACCTAGTTGTCACTACCAGGAAGACAGAATTGTTATTTTATTTTATTTTTTTAGGAAGACATTATTGTCTCTGTTAAGGGGGAAGGAAGGTGAGGAATGGCAATCAGTCAGGTGTCACTGACTCCAGCTCCAGGGCTTGTCCCTTCAGCTGTTGTTATTCATGAGGGCAACTTCATAGATAACTGGTGAAAGTCTCTTCATGGTTTGAATTTTCATCAGTGTAAGCTAACTGATTCATATTGCCCACATCCGATGATTCTCATATATGTATTAATTGCGCATTTGTTTGTATCACTGGGGTTTCTTCTGTCCTGTCTCTTGATATGTCTGGTAATTTTTGATCAAATATTGAGTACTGTAGAGGCTTTTAGGCTTCCTTCCTCCATAAGATGTCTTCAGTTTTGCATAGGTAGTTAGGATAGGGACGGTCACTAACATCCCGTGAGGGATTGAGCTGATCAAGCTTGTATTAGTCTTTGTGAAGCCTAGCTTACTTCAGTCTCCTTTTTTTGATTATTTTTATTTATTTATTTGAGAGCGACAGACAGAGAAAGGAGCAGATAGAGAGAGAATGGGCACGCCAGGGCCTCCAGCCACTGCAAACGAACTCCAGATGCATGTGCCCCTTTGTGCATCTTGCTTACATGGGGTCCTGGGGAATCGAGCCTCAAACTGGGGTCCTTAGGTTTCACAGGCAAGCTCTTAACTACTCCAGGCCCTTCAGTCTCCTTTTTCTAGTGGTAGAGTTTAATTTTTTTCCTGATTTATTTTTATTTATTTATTAGAGAGAGAAAGAGAGAATGAATATGGGTGTGCCAGGACCTGTAGCCACTGCAAACAAACTCCAGATGCTTGTGCTACCATGTGCATCTGGTTTCCGTGGGACCTGGAGAATCAAACCTGGGTTCTTAGGCTTTATAGGCAAATGCTTTAACCACTAAGCCATCTTTCCTGCCCAGGTAGAGTTTTTAAAAGGTCTCCAGTGGGTACTTTAGGGGGTCCCACATAAAATCTGGTGGACTCTACCAGTGTCCCTCGACCTTCTTGAGCTGCTGTTGATGTCTTCCAGGAGCAGTGGGACGGACTTTGCTCATTGAGCCCCTTAGTCCCTTAGCAGCTGCCACCTCCCTAGCTGTGTCTGACCTGCCTTGCATGTGATGTGTGCTTGTAGCTCCGACTGTCGGGCTTCTGTCACTGTAGGGCATCTTGGCCTCTCACATCTTAGCTGCCTTGTTGGTCCTGAACTCCAGTTGCCATCTTCTCATTTCCTTCTCAATGTTTGTGCGTGCGCACATGCTACTGGGGTTGATCCCAAACATGCTAAGTAAGTTCTGTAACACTGGGCTGTATCCTAGCCCTTTTATTTTATTTTATTTTATTTTATTTTATATTTTTATTTTATTTCCTTTATTATTATTATTGTTATTATTTTTTTCCGAGGTAGGGTCTCATGCTATCCCAGGCTGACCTGGGATTCACTATGTAGTCTCAGGGTGGCCTTAATAGCCTCGATCTCCTGGTGATCCTCTTACCTCTGCCTCCTGAGTACTGGGATTAAAGGCGTGCACCACCGCGCCTGGCTCCTTTTATTGTTTTGAGACCGAATCTTACCATGTTGCCCAGCTAGTTTCTTTTTAATTATTAAATTATTATATTCATCAAGGGAAGTACAGAGCCAAGGAAAGGTACCCACGTGGTTAAAGATCCTATGTGGAGAGCCTGGGGGAAAAAGCATGGAAAGAAAAGAGAAAAAGTTCAAGGAGCTCCTGCTATGTGGGGAGCCCTCGTGGAGATCAAGGGCTAGAGGCCCTCCCAGCTGGGCCTGGGACTGGGCCAAGTCAGCCCAGGCCCAGCAGAGGGAAAAACTCACCCACAGCTAGAAGTCCTGCCCAGCTAGTTTTGAACTTGTGGTTCTCCTGCCTCATCCTTCTGAGTAGCTGAGCTTACAGGCATGCGTCTCCATGCCGACTGAGCACCTCTGACTTCTCACAGTTACTTTTTCCTATCTCATTACTTGTCATTTTCAGGTAAGGTAGAATGTTGAGTACATTTCAGAGTGTTTCTTTTTTTTTTTCTCCATAATCTTGGCTATTCCAGCCACTCACATCTTGTCTTGGTAGCTTTTCAAACAGATTTTTACTTTATTTTTTAAATTTTAATTTTTTATATGTGTGTATGTATTGGGTGTGTGCCACAGTGCACATGTGGAGGTCAGAGGACAACTTGGATGCACTTTGAGACAGGTCTCCTGCCCCTGCAAACAAACTGCTGGGCTGTAAAGGAATGTCATATTAGCTTGCTTTTGAGCTTCTGATTCTCCTGGCTCCTTCTCCTATTGTCACAGGCCCATTGGGGTCACAGATAACATGTGCCACTCAGCATTTGGCTTTACACGGATGCTGGGGAATTGAACTCAAGCAGACAGGTTTTGCAAGCAGACATTTTTAACCACTGAGTTATTTTGCTAGTCCCCTAAATAATTTTTTTAAAAAAACTTTATTTTGATATTCAGTTATTTTTTTTTCCTTATCTTCCATTACCATCATCATGGTCTGGTGCTATATGTTAAGTAGAATATAAATTAATCCTGTTAATTTTGTTGTTACATTTATATGCATTTGGCTTTTGATGGTAAAAATTAGACAAAATCTGATTTTGTTGGAATTTTATGAGTTTTTAACATGATGAATGTTTGTTTGTTTGTTTGTTTGTTTATTTATTTATTTATTTTTGGTTTTTCGAGGTAGGGTCTCACTCTGGTCCAGGCTGACCTGGAATTCACTATGTAGTCTCAGGGTAGCCTCGAACTCACGGTGATCCTCCTACTTCTGCCTCCCAAGTGCTGGGATTAAAGGCGTGCGCCACCACGCCTGGCGAATGTTTATTTTTAAAGGCAAGTAATTAAATCCAATTAAATTTAATTAAAGGAGCTATTAATTCTATTACTTTGGAAAAGTAATTTCCCCACTCTTGATTACATATGAGTGCTATTTTATAATTTACCATTTTTTCCAGAATTTAATTTGTTAAATGAAAAGTAACATTTTCAGCTGTCTGTTTTACTTACTGAGTAGCCTGTTTTTTCATGGAATTATTTTAAACATTATTATTTTCTTTTTTTCCTATTTTAAACGTTCTTAAAATGAAGTTGAGTCAAAAATATTTTAAAACATATATACTCAAACCATAAGTGCCTAAAGTTTAAGTGCTTTCTATTTTAAATCATTCAAGTGGGAGATATTTGTTTTCCTACCATAAAGAGATGCGTATATGTTTTAAAACTTAAAACTTGAAAGTAACAAAGAAGACAAACACAGAAGCTTAAAGCCACGGCCATTGATTTCTCTGAGAGGGTGACTTGTCACGTGAGCTCGTGCGCATTAGTAATTCTTATCTTTACCAGTCTCAGTGCCTCATCTGCATGGGCAGTTTTTACATGAAGCGCTGGTCCCAGACTACTGCAAGACCCCCCAAACACTGCCCATCTTACGCGGCCTAAGACTTGATTTTTTTTAAAGGTCTGCCAATGACAAAATTAGCAAAATTCCTTTGTGAGATGTTACACCTCACTCTGAATTATGAAACTAGCTATAAGGTCACAGCTATTAAAACACAAGTATGTAATGAAATCACAACCGCTTAAGTTGCCAAGATCGCTGTGAACACTGTTTTAGGAACCAGTGGAGGAAAGAGAATTTGAAATGTTTCTCTTGTAAAACATATTTTTGGTAGGTTCCTTGATAATAATCTCATCTAGATGACTAAGTGATGAAAAGTTCTACTTCCTGCACCAATAGGAGGCAGCTGTGGTGACCGAAGCATTCTCTAGGGTCCTTGATGGCACGTGCCTAGAAGACCACGACTTGCCGTCTGCTGGGTTTTGAATTCGCTGTGGTAGGTGAACGCTTGGACGCAAGTTAGGTGTTGGAGATGTTGCACAGATGTGTTATTGATAGTGTAACCAATCAAAAGCACAGAGATTGTTTTTAGTTAGATGTTGGAGATGTTGCACAGATGTGCTTATTGATAGTGTAACCAATCAAAAGCATAGAGATTGTTTTTAAAAAAATCTTTTGATTTAAATCTTACATTGTTTTATGCACAGACAAGCTTTTATATTTTTCCTATAAATCTGATTTCTTTATAAACCGATGTTTAAACAATAGTTCAAAGTTCAAAGTTCATTCCTCCCCTCTGCTTTTTTTTTTTTGGGAAATTTATGTATGTACATGTGCATGTGTGCGTGGTCTATGGGCGCAACAGGGTCTCTTGCTGCTGCAAATGAATGGCTTTACATGGATGCTGGGGAACTGAACTCAAGCCAGCAGGCTTTGCCAACCTTGAACCACTGAGTCAGTTCCATTCTCTCATTTTTAATTTCTTTTCATTTTCATAAATAGGTTTGATGGGCGCAGCAGTCTCTGCTGCTCTAACTTTTGGGTTGATGAGATGTAGTTCGTGCTGGTCAAGATTGTGATCTTGGTTTCCCTTCAGCTTCACTCGTCAGTCGCTCCTCTCCTCTCCTCTCCTCTCCTCTCCTCTCCCTCCTCCTTCCCTCTCCCTCCTCCCTCTCCCTTCCCTTCATCCTCCACCTCTCCTCTCCTCTCCTCTCCCTTCCTTCCCTTCATGCCACTGCTGCTTTCACGTCCTGCCTAAGTAGACATGCCTCCTCCAATTGTGCTGTATCCCAAGATGGCCTTTGGTGTGGTACCCTGTGGACCTGCTAGGCACAGCTCTGATCGTCAGAGCAAAGAAAACTGCTTTCGGGAAGCTCTGCAGAGATGGGCATTTTCAGGGCCTTTGGTGAACCCCGAAGGATCACGCAAAGGGATAAGAGCTCACTAGTCCTGGAATGTCTGTACTTGCATGCCATGTTGGAAATCTCTTCTTCTCGTCCTTTCCTGCTGCTGCTTCTCATCAACACTTGAGGGTACTGCTCGTGACTACTTGGAAATAGTCAGTTGTTCAAGCACATACGTGATGGGACAGATCAGAAGCCGAAGTCACTGAGTGCTACAGTTGCTGGTTACAGTGCTGGTTAAAATGGGAGAAAAATATTTCATAGCAATTATGATGAGTTTTTATGCCCTTATCATATATATATATATATATTCAAATAACCTTTGAATTACATTAAAATAAGTAAAAAATTGGGTAACAAAAGGGAAAAAGTTAAAAGTTGGGTAGTTTCTATTTTATAGTACTTCTAGAACAGTTAGAAAGTTGGATCTGCTCATGCTTATTATTTGTTTATAGCTTTCTGCAGGGATCTTTCTTTCCTGCCATTATATAACAGTGTTCACACCACAATACATTGCAGGGACCTGTGAGCCTCAGTAGTTTCCCTTCATTTTGTGCAGGTTTCCTTAATGTGTGTTGTTCTCCCTGAGCTCGCCTTGGGGCTGTGTGCATGTCCGGGCAGGCCCCTTGATTGTACAGATGGGAAGGTAGCGAGTTTCACCTGTTCTCCTCTTAGCCACTCCTGCACTTGTGATTGGGTCCTAGCTAGACAGTAGGTAGCACCATTAGTCAGATATGAGCCGCCCATGTTCACTTTGAGAAGAGTATGTTTTGTGGTTATCTGTGTACTATATATATATTTTTTATTTGTACTTGGGATAATTCTGCTGGTAGGTGTTAAGTAATTATTTCTGTTTTTTCCTTACTATTTTTTTTTTTTTTTTCGGTTTTTCGAGGTAGGGTCTCACCCTAGTCCAGGCTGACCTGGAATTGACTCTGTATTCTCAGGGTAGCCTAGAACTCACGGCGATCCTCCTACCTTTGCCTGGGATTAAAGGCATGCACCACCATGCCTGGCTTCTTTGCTTACTATTTAAGGCCTAGTAAATCTTGGGGTCCTTGATACTGAGACAGAGGACATCAGTTAGTTTAGGGATGATTCAGGACTGTGTTTTTGGTTGGGTCTCATGTCTTTGTAAGATTACTGCTTAGAGCAAAAGCCCGGTGGTTTAGGAAATCCCTTTGCCACCGACATGTTGATTATAATCCTGAATGGTAACATCATACTGGGCATTTTTCTTTTCCTTTCTATTCGCTAACATTTTATTCTTCAGAAATTAGAGCAAAGAAATAGCAGCCCTTGTTCTACAAAACACATTACAGAGGAAAAAGAGACACATTTAACCAAATTTTTGAATCTTGTATAGCTGTGACTTTTCTTTTAGAAATCATGGCTAATTTGTGAAATTAATGCCTTTAGAAATGTTCTCGAGTGGTATGGGAGATAATAGAAAGAATTTTGGAAATTGTCACATTCTTTTAATCAAAAGAGATTGTATAGTGCATTCGAAGATAATTCACAGAGTGGGCACAGCAGAAGGGTCTCTCTTTGGTAGCTGGGAAATGGTGGTATGAGTAGTTAAGGTGACATAATTACTTTGTATAATGTGTAAAACGTATGACAGCTTTTAAAATAAATATTTATTTATTTGTATTTATTTATTTATGAGACAGAAAGGGAGTGGGAGGGAGGGGAGGACCAATAAGAATGGGTGCACCAGGGCTTCTTGCCACTGCAGATGGGCTCCAGATGCATGTGCCACCTTGTGCATCTGTCTGTGGGCCTCTGCAGGGAGCCGGTGCAGGAGAGCTGATGTAGGTTTCTCCTACTACAGCCTAGGCACAAGTAGTTGCTGACTCCTCCTTCCTCACAGGAAACTGGGGAACTTCTAGGTATCCTGATGCTTCTGTTCCTGAACATACCATCTCTCCCTTTTTAAAGATAAGGATGAAATCCAGCTGTGCTTAGAGGTGACACGGGGAATGTCTGGATGTTGAAGACTCCCAGTGTGACAGGTGATGCAGGTCCGTCTAGTTGAGTGCAATTGCAGAAAGAACTCTGTCTTCAGAGTAGCATTTTCAAAGTGGAACTAATTTTAAGACAACGAAATGTAGGTGTATTTGTAATTTGATACTTCCTGTTCTGCCCCTGGCATGACATGCTGCCTGCCCAGTTGTAGGAGTTTAATGATCACATAACTGTAAGCAGTCCATAAGTCACCAAATGAGATGATGTTTGGAAGTGGCAGTAGAAGTGAATGTCAGTTGTTCTAAGATGTGATCATTTAAGTGTAAGCCGTTTCCTGAAACTGCAAAATTGATTCCCCCAAACAGACAAGGAACTGGTTTAGGAAAGGACAGGTTAGAAGACCAAGGGTAAAACAAATCCCATGGGGTTGAGTAAGGACGGGGAGGGGCAGGGGGAGTGCCCTGCACACATGTTGAAATGGGAGGGGCCCCAGGCCTGGAGGACATGTTGAAGTGGTAGAGGCCAGGACTTTGCAGGTATGACGAAGTGGGAGGGGTAGAGGGGCCTCTGAGGATGTGTTGACCTGGTTGGTAGGGTTCCAGGGACACTGCAGTTATGTGGAAGCTGAGATAATTGTGCTCTAGAGTCACTGCCATGGTGATCCAGGCACTGCCTTGAATGGGAACATTCCTCTGCTATCTTACACTATGTGTGTTTGCCTTAGGTAAATTCCTTGCAGGTTAAGTTGTCGGTTCACAAATTTCTTTTTATAAAGTAGATGTTTGTTCAAGTTAAGTCCACACTACGTATTTGTTCTATTTGTTACACATGAGGTTTTATAGCTTTTAGTGTCTCACCTGAAGGTTGTGGAGTTTGCGTCTGTTAAGGTAGCTTTCATTTTTCTTTCTATAAAATGAGGGCACCCTCTGCTGATACTGATAGGAATTGCTGAATAGAATGTTCATATTTGAAGGAGACTGGCTGCTTCTACTGAAACTTTCTTTTTTCTTTTTCATGCATGGTGGCCCTTTCTGCCTTCATTGCTTGTGTGTGTGTGTGTGTGTGTGTGTGTGTGTGTGTAAATCTGTATTTCAAAACAGGCAGAAGCACTCAAGTGAGCAAATTCATAGAGGTGAAGTAGCCCAGCACATTTCAGTGATTTGTCAGTGTTGAGTATTTTTTGCAAGTGAATTTAAGTCTTGCAAAAATTTAGCATCTTCAGGGGTTTAAACTGTATCAAAGTGCCAAGCAGTCATCTAGTTTTGTTCAGGGCAGCCATGTGGTCACCCAGGCACCTTAGAAAGACTGCTGGGCACACTGTACAGTGGGGGCTGGGGTAAGGGCGTTTGCTGGGAGGATTACTGCTGAGTTTGCCAGTTAGAAGACTTGAGAAACATGTAGCTCTGAGGTACAGGACACTGGGACATACTAGCATTTTTTTTCTAAAAAACATTATCATAAAAATTTTAAGACGCAGAAATGTAGGAAGAATAGTCCCGTGCATCCCACATGCCTCACCTGGACCCAGCGATTCGTGATGTTTACCACAGACGTGCTTGCACTGTATTTTGGGCTGAATTATAAACATCGTGATAGTCTAAATCCTTCAGTAAGCATCTCCTATATATCACGTGGTCAGGGGAAGGATCAGGAGAGGAGGTTAGGAAGTCGGGTTATGGGTGTTTCGAGAATGTGCTCTTACTGTATTCAATCAGAAAACAATGCTTGTTTTTACTATTGTTAATTTAAGGTTATATAATTCACTTTTTCAGTTCTTTGGAGACTTTTGGGAAATGGAAGTAGAGCAAATGCTATTATTTTTAGGTCAGTTTAAGTACTTAGAAAACCTTTTTATTGTGTGGTGTGATGTGTATGTGGTATGTGCATGTGTGTGTGTAGTATGTATGGAGTGATATGAATGTGATGTATGTGCACGCATGTGTGTGTACAGATGCCCGTGTCCATGTGTGTGGAAGCCAGAGGAGAGCATAGTGTCTCCTCCTCTGTTTTGCTCATCTGTGTTTTCCTTGAGAAGGAGTCTCTCACCGAACTGAAGCCGGTGTTTTCGCAGCGAGGCCCCGTGATTCTCTGCTCTCTCTTCCCCACAGGACCAGGCTCACAGGTGTTTCACATGGGTGCTGAGACACGGGACTCAGGGCCAGTCGGGAGACCCTCTCCACTCAGGCCCTCATGCTTGGGCAGCAAGCACTTGGGAAGGAAAACTATCTTAATATGCACAGAAGTTGAAGTCGTGGTTCTTAGCAGGCAGCGAGTGGTCCAGAGGTCAGGGCTCAGTTGCATGGGAGGTAAGAAGTGTGATTAGAGAGATAGCCAGACTTCTTTTACCGGGGACAAGAACCAAATCCTCTTATGCCAGAACCCAGGGCTGTGAAGCCTGAGACACTGAGCAGAAGTGTGATGACAAGGGTGAGCATCGGATCCCAGGGCTGTGAAGCCTATGACACTGAGCAGAAGTGTGATCTGACCCCGTGTGATAACAAGGGTTAGCATCAGACAAGCTGGCTGCAGCTGGCATTGGGCAGTTAGTTCTGGGGACAAAGCAGACGGTGCCAAAGGCTGGAGGGCATGGAGGTTGTCCTTTCAATATCTTCATTCAGTACAAACTCTGCCTGCCACACATTGCTCTAGTCTGTGACAAGTGAGATTAGCAGTGTGCTATACCTGGGGCAGAACTGGAAAGTGGATGAACAGAACGCATACAATGAATCATAACCTGGGGTCCGCCTAAAACATGCCGTGCTATCATAGCTAAATTTGGTATAAGTTCCAGAATTCTTTTTTTTAAAAATCCATTCAACAAATAATTAATGAACCACTTGTGACATCATTAGTACCGTCACCAGGAATCAGTAGTGAATCCACACAGATAACAGCACCTGCCCTCTTGTGGTTTGTATTCTAGTAGGAAAGACACACAGATGAGAAGACACCAGTGCAGCAGAGAAAAGTAAACAGAGTGTGCTCAGAGTGGCATCCAGGCCCTATCAAATGGAAGGCAAGTGTTCTACCCTGGAGCTGTATCCTTAGCACTAGATTCCTTGACATTATCATATCATAATGTTCTTGAACACAGTCTACATTACAGAGGATAGTGTAAGAGTTGGCTAAGTGGCTGTGATAGTTCTATGAATTTTTTTTTTTTTGTATAAACATTTCCCATGGTTTTTGGAACAATGACTGGTGGCAGGTTACTTTCCATAGCAACTTAATTTTAATTTTGCTTTCAGATGAGACTTCAAAAATGTTAACTGTTTTTTTTAAAAGATATTTATTTATTTGAGACAGAGGGAGAGAGAGACAGGGAGAGGGAACCCTCTTTTCCCTTGTCTCTGCACTTATTCTACTAGGGACCTTCCTCGGTGGGGTTGCAGGTATTCCCCATGGACTTGTGGGTTATGTGCTGTGGGAGTAGCAGACAGTTATTGTTTCGGGGGGTGGGGTGGGGAGGGAATGCCTCTGGGCATGATGTCTCAACCTGTGGCTCTTATAATTCTTCCTCAAAATTTCCTGAGCTGTGGTGGGTGTGTTTTAAGTCTACTTCAGTGATGGGCTCTTAGGAGCCTCTGGATCTCTGCTTTGGTAGGTGTTGAGTGTCCTCAGGGTCTGTCTCTTTCACCCTGGCACTGATTATCAGGTTCAGCATGGAAGCAGCACTCTTGCTCGTCTCCCCATTCCTCTGTGGATTCAGCTGTGTCTTGGCTGAAGTGCGAGGGGTGGTTTATCTCCTCTGGTCTCTCTACCTTCTGAAAAAGAACAGATTCTCCAGTGGAGAGTGAAGTCAGCATAGTTTAAATGGGAAAAGCATTATTAATTTAGGGAGAATTTGATGTATGTAACCCCTCTTTTAGTCAAAGACTAGAGAGAGCTTGCCACTGGAGAGCATAATCTTTGTCTCCATAGGATTCTGATCTGGTTCCCAATTCCTGATATGGGTCCTTTACACTGCGTGGATCTATTAGCCAATCAGAAAGCTACTGTTTACCCACCAGGGCTGTGTGCCACTACATCCTGTCAGGGTGTTCGCTTCTGAATAACATAGACCTCCGGTTGCTCAGACTGTTGTTGACCACTTTTCCCCAGGAGCTCCTGTAGTGCTTTTCACACTAGATGGGCTGTCTGGGGACTGGCTGTCTTCCAGATTCCATAGCATTCAGTTTTTTCTCACAATATAACATTAAGGTTTTATCCCCTCCTTCCTTTCCCTCCTCCCTCCCTCCTTTCTCTTTCTTGAAAATTTTCATACATGTATGTAATGTATTTTTTAAAGCAATCACTAAGCAGAGCACTTGGCTTATAGTAGAAATGCTCAAATATTTTGATCATAACCTCCACCCGTTACCTTCTTTTTCCCTCTTACCCCTTCTGTGGTGTTTTGAATCACATGCCTCCCATAAACCCCTGTGTTCTGAAAGCTTGACCCCCAGCTGGTGGCATTTTTGGAGGTGGAGCCTTTCTATAGAAGATGTGTTTTTTGGGGTGAGCTTAGGGCTGTTACAGCCAGCTCCCCCTTTTCTAGAGTTTGATTCACATTGCTGCTTCTGTTTCCACCTGCCACGGCAGAGGTGATGTCCAGACCTTGCTCATGCCACCCTTTCGAACCATACCATCATGGGACCTCCCCTCAAGACTAAATACCCAAAATACCCAGCGTTTGTCCCATCAACTGCTTTTGGTCAGGTGCTTTGTCCCTGCTCCATCATCCATGACAAAATAGCAATGGGCCCAATATTGTGCACGTCTAGTGTAAGTAGCAACAGTTGCTGTGAGGTTTTAGCGCAGCAGCCATGTCCTGCCTGGAAGACAGCATTCCGTACCTCTCCCCATCCTCTGGCTCTCACATTATTTCTGACCCCGTTTTTTGCAGTATTCTGATTGTCAGAGGAGGCCAGAGAGATGTCTCATTTAGTGCTCAGCACTCCAGAGTCACTAATTCTCAGCACTTTGCGTTTTCAGACTCAATAGTCACTGCTAACTGCAAAAGGAAGCTTCTCCGTCCGAAGGTGAGAGCAGCAGTGATCTGTGACACAAACGTATATTATTTGGAGGGCTGTTTGATGGGTGCAGCATATCTGTTTAGGCAAACAGCAGTTACTGGCTTCCCTCCTAGGGCCCATGACCTCGCAGCTGTAGGCTTTAGACTGGGTTTTCCTTACCAGGCATGAGTTCTGTCCTGTGCAGTGGGCCTTGAATCCCAAGAGCAGTTGATTACTCCCGCATCAGTCATGCCACCATTGCTCCAGTGGGCACATCTTGTTTGGTGGTCTGCTCAGTTGCCCGATCCACTGCCAATGACTTTTCTCCCCTAGCAGCTGGTATAGCATTGTTTAGCTCTATGACCGCTCGCCAGCAGGGAAGAGGCCTCCAGCTCAGTTCCAGCTTGATTTCTCAGAGTCCTGAAACGGGCCTGTGGTTTCTTCAGCAGTAGGGTCTTATGTCAAGTTCTGGTGGACAACGAAGGGCATTAGACAATAGCCTGTATTGTTTGGGTACCCTCCCTGATCAACAGTTCACTGGCATGGTGTCCCACCCCTGCACTGAGATTTGCCTTATATTAACCTATGGCTTCTGGTAGTAGCATTATCTGCCCACACAGGATAAATTTGCTCAAACTCAAATTATATTTTGATTAGCTAACAAATAATTTTCCATATGGATTTTTGTATATGTCTTTAGTTCTGGTTAAGCCTTTCCTTCCTTCAATCTCCCTATTCCTATTCCCACTCAAACTAGAGCTATTAAGTGGCCCAGTTTTCGTATTCCTGGGTATATACCCCAAGGACCCTTCACTTCACTACAGTGATACTTGCTGTGGTAGTTTGAATATATGTCCCCCAATATATTCAATGTTTTATTACTTTATAGTTTGCATCTGCAGTCACCTTGCTAGAGGCAAGGTCACTGGGGGCAGGTCTTAAGGTGTGGTGATGGTTTGAGATTCCATTGTAAAGATATGCAAATGTGCCTAACAGGAGTTCCTGAAGTGTGCTGTGTGACCTTTTGGCTGTAGTTTTGCTCTGTGTGCTGTGTAGCTGGCGGCTTGGCTTTTGCTCTCTCTGCCTGGCTTTGGAGAGCAGGCAGCTTCTTTTGCCATTATGGAACTTCCCCTGGATCTGTAAGCTTCAATAAATAATATCCCTTCCTCCATAACTGTGCCCGGTCTGGAAGCTCATCTCAGCGAACCTGAAGCTGTCTGCAACAGTAAAGTGGTACCGAGGAGTGTGGGGTGAGATGAACCTGACCGTGTGGATATTCGTCTTTTGGTACTTTTGTTTTGGAGGAATGGGCATGGACTTGGTGCTTGCAACTGAAGATGCCTTCTGGAGTGGTAAGCCAAGTTTTATGTACTATTCTGATGAGAGTTTGAGAATGCTAAGTGCAGATAGGATTGAACTTCGAGGCTTGGCTTATGAGCTTTCTAAGGGGAAGGAAAGACTGCAAAGGACTTTGTTGGAACTGGGCTACTGGCATAAGGGATGGCTACGTTCTGCTATCCAGGCCCAGAAAGTTTGATCAAGCTTAAATTTGTAATGGACTGATGTGCTTGGCTAAAGATATCGGACTGAGATTTTAAGATTTTAAGTTGGAAAACCTCAAGCAAGTTAAAATTATAGAGGCACTGAGACTGGTTTCAGGTTACCGAGCTGCTATTGTTGACACATTAGCAATCTTAAGGAAGGTGGAAGGAAGGTGGTCGGACGGCTTTACATTAAAACAATGGAGAGGATGCCTGAGGAAAGACTGTTAAAAATGCAAACTCTTTGGAAAGAGTTGACTGGAGAAGGAACCTGCTTTTCAAGGCTATGGTTTATTTTGTCCCTGGATTTAGAATATGGCTGTGTCCTGCACACCTGGTATTAGTTTTGGAAATATGAAAAATGCATGGAGTGGTCATGAGTTGCACACGGTTCCAGGAGCCGCTGCTGAGATGCGGCATGAGGCAGGGCATGAAGACCCTCAGGAATAGGCAGCAAGAGCCTTTGGAAGATGGACCGTGGTTTGCATGGAGACCCGAAGATGTTTTGGATATACCAGGACTGTGCAAAAGGGCTACCATGGAGTGCAGTGTTGGCATGAGATGAATGTTTTCCCTGGAGACTCTGCCCAGCTGGAGGGGCGGAATTGGAAAACCTGGAGACTGTCAGTCTATGGTTATATTGAACTTGAACTGCAGAAGTTTGATGACTGCTGATGGTGGCTGAGTTTGCATTATTCTAGTCTCTCTGTGCTATGCCTTATACCAGTTAAAATGTTTACTCTGTGCCTTTACATGTCGAAAGTATTTAACTTGCTTGATTTTACAGGACTCAGTATCTTAAGTTGATCAAGACTGTGAGAACCTTTGAAATTTGACTGAGTACAATTTACAATGTGTGATAGTTATAAATCTATTGGGGGCCAGGAGCTAAAAATATTGGGGGCCAGGGGCGGAATGTGGTAGTTTGAAAATATGTCCCCCAATATATTCAGTGTTTTTTTTTTAGTTATAGTTTGCATCTGCAATCACCTTGCTAGAGGCAAGGTCACTGGGGGCCCAGTCTTAAGGTGTGGGTTTGATATTCCATTGTAAAGATATGCAAATGTGCCTAGCAGGAGTTCCTGAAGTGTGCTGTGTGACCTTTTGGCGGTAGTTTTGCTCTGTGTGCTGTGGTGGCTGGTTGGCTTTTCTCTCTCTCGCCTGGTCCTGTGAAGGGCAAGCCGTTTCTCTTGCCATTATGGAACTTCCCCTGGATCTGTAAGCTTCAATAAATAATATCCCTTCCTCCATAACTGTGCCTGGTCTGGAAGTTCATCTCAGCGAACCTGAAGCTGTCTGCTACACTTGCTCATCCATGTTTATTGCTGCTCTGTTCACAATAGCTAGGAAATAATGGACTAGATGCTCATCAACTCATGACTGAATAATGAAGATGTGGTACATAGACACAACGGAGTTTTATTCAGCAATTACAACATGAAGTTTGTAGGAAAATGGATGGATCTGAAAAATACTATATTCTAAAATGAGGTAACTCAGTCTCTAAAAAGACAAATGCTACATCCTCTCTAGTGTGGATCCTGGCTTTGAAGTTTGTAAATTTGTATGTAAGTTGCAGTAAGAGTGAGTAGAGGCCAGGAAGCTGGAAAGGGGCCATGAGAAGGGGGAGGGAGGGGGGCTTTAGAAGATAGTAGAGGACATGAGATGAAAGGCGAAGGAGTGGAAACATTAGGTTTACATTTTTTGTGTGTTTGTGTATCTTGGTGTGTGTACATACGTGTTCGTGTGTGTTTGGCGCATATGTGTGCAGGCCAGAGATCAACGTTTGGTGTCCGTGATACACTGCCTGCCTGTATAGAGGTTGTCAATAAAGTTTTTTCCAGATTCACTGATTCTCTTTTCTGTTCAGTTAGGTCTGCTGTCGAGTCTCAACAGCGAATTCTTCAGTTAAGTTGCTGTATTGTGCAGCTTTAGTTCCCCCAGGCGTTTGTACAGTCCAGGCATTTGTACAGTCCTGGCGTTTGTACACTCCAGGTGTTTGTACAGTCCAGGCGTTTGTACAGTCCTGGCGTTTGTACACTCCAGGCGTTTGTACAGTCCAGGCGTTTGTACAGTTCTGGCATGTGTCTGTGTACAGCCAACTCTGTGATACCTTGCTGCCTTTCCTTTTCTTTCCTTTCCTTTTCTTTTGGTCTTTGTTCCCAGCAGCCCCATGTCTGGCATTCAAACCAGACTGTCTTGCTGTTGGTATTTGGAGTCAGTCCTTCCGGAAGCTCTCTCACAATCCATGTTTTTTAAAAAATTTATTTATTTTTTTTATTTTTGGAGAGAGACAGAGAGAGACACAGAGAGAGAGAGAGGGATAGGGAGACACAGTCTCAGCTGCTGTGAACGAAATCCAGATGCATGCGCCCCCTTGTGGTCAAGTGTGGCATTGCGCCCTTGCGTCACTGCATCTGACTAAACGTGGGACCTGGAGATTGGAACCGGGTTCTTAGGCTTAGCAGGCAAGCGCCTTAACCGCTAAGCCATCTCTCCAGCTCAATCCGTTTTTTTTTGTTTGTTTTGTTTTTGTTTTTGTTTTTCGAGGTAGGGTGTCACTCTGGCCCAGGCTGACCTGGAATTAACTATGTAGTCTCAGGGTGGCCCCAATCCATGCTTTTTGATGCACGTTCCCTTCTCTCTTCCTCTTAAGGGACCTCAGTCACTCGCATTTGTGCTGGCAGCGAGCGGTGGGGGTGGCAGTGAATGTTGTAAACATCTCTGCTAAGATATGCTTCTGCTGGCTTTTGATTATGTGGTGCTGTGATAGGAGTGTGTACAGAGCGATTTGTTGCCTATATTATTAAGTTGATGTCTTTAGGGGAAATGAGAGCGGGTCAGTGTCTTTGACTGTAATGTCATGCGTGATATGACTGAAGAGTTTCAGAAAGACTAGGTGGCTCTATGAAACTGTCGGTGTGATCTAGACCTAAGAAAATGAAGATTTTGTAAATACCCATATGAAAACCTCAGAAAGGGAAGATTTTGGAAACTAGTATAGTTTTTATGAAACTGTCTCTGTGTTCTAGACCTTTGTATTGGTGAACAAAGGGTCAGAGGTTGATGATAGTACTTTCTGCATTAACTGGACATTCTGGAAATTTCAGACAACATCAGGTGTTTAAGGAGCAAACTAGAGGGCATGAAGTGGGCATTTTCTGATTTTCAAATACACAAGATAAACTATGAAGCTATGAAGGGGAAGGCTGAGGGAACGGAGGGGCTGATATTTGAGATTGGTTTGTTAGCCATCACAGTAAGGAAATAAGGCATAGATATGACTCCTGTGGACATGAACAAACTGGTTGAGAGAGGCTGTGTGCAGAGTTGAGAGGCAGCCTTGTGTTATGTGAACTTGTGCTTACTGACATGGTGTAGCAGTTACTGCAGGAAAGTGTAATAAAGTTCTGTTTCTCTCTGCTCCTAGAGATGAGAGGAAAGGCCTAAATTTATTTGAAGTGCTATAGAGCAAAAAAAAGTATTATTGGTGCAATCTTGAAGGCATATCCAAAGCTGCTTCAATAGTAATCAGCAGAAAGTAATTGTCATGAGACAGGTGATCTTTAGAAAATGTGCTATGGCTGAGTTGGTGGGTGTGCATCGTGTTAGGACTGTCACTTATTTTGCTGGAGGACAGTGAGGGAAGTGTTGTTTGGGAGTGCCCAGATTCCTTTGTAGAGAAAGGGCAGTGACTGTGTCAGCGAGGGCCTCCCCACCCCGAGCCCAGAGAAGTGCTCCTTCCCATGGTGCACCAGGCTTCCTTGCTGACTTCCCTGTGGAAGCCTGGTGAGCGAGCCTCCTGGCCAAGGCTGGTAAAGCAGTGTTGTCGCTCTCCTCTCGTCTGTAAAGGGTTCTGAAATCCTTCCAGTGGGACTCTTCCTTTCTGCATTGCTGTGGCATTTCCCTCCATTTTGTGGAAAGGAAATATGTTGACTTCACATTACATATAGTTGAACACTCTTGAGTTTCAAAAATGTGGCACGAGGACTGGAGAGATGTCTTAGTGGTTACGTTCTTGCTTGTGAAGCCTGGTTCTAGGACCCTGGTTCTAGGCTCGATTCCCCAGTACCCACATAAGCCAGATGCACAAGGTGGCACATGCATCTATAGTCCATTTGCAGTGGCTAGAGGCCCTGGTGTGCCCATTCTCTCTCTCTCTCTCTTGCTCTGCCTCTTTCTATGTCTGTCACTCTCAAATAAATAAATAAAAATAAAAAACAAAAAAAATTTAAAATGTGGCACATTTTAATTTTTCGTAATTCCCTCCTTTTTCTTTTCAAAAAACAAGGATGGTTTTGGTTTTGGTTATATCAAAGTTTTTTTTTAAACACAACACTTTCCCAGTTGTAAGCATATTTTGAAATTTCCTACCTATGCAGATATTCATGACTTAGGATGGTTCACTTTATGATTTCTTGATGTGTGTCAGGGTATGAAAGTGAGATATTGAGTAGAATCTGTTCTTCAGATGTTGAATTTTAGCTCGAGATGCTGGATAGTGGTAGTGAGCCCTGGCTCTCAGTGGGAGGCTTGATCCTGAAGTGTCACAAAGCTAGGACTTTGTTTGATTGTTTCTTTTTCCATTTACAATGCACTTTTTAGAATTAACCCCACCCTAAGTCAAGAGCATCTGTGGTGACGAGTTTAAGATGCTTACAGTATCCAGAACTGGAGTGGAAGTTTGTTCATGATAGAAACCTGTGTTTAGAAAAGTCTACATCTAACTATTTCAATCCCACAACAATTGAAAAGAAATTAACTGTATTTGAATATTTAAGTAATAAGCAGTAAATGTCACTGCTTCTTTGAGATCGGCAAGACACCAGCAGAAAGGGTGTAGAGATGTAGAATAGTGGTTTACACACCTGCTCCCAGCCTGTGTCTGGAAATGAAGTGCTGTAGGAGAACACTCACTCACCCACCATTTTGTTGAGACAGAGGGCACACGGTCCATAGAAACCTCACTGTTTACCGTCTGGCATTTATAGAGAATGTTTGCTAGGCCGTCACTTAAAATAGCAGCTCTCAAGCTGGGGTATGGCTCAGTAGTTAAAGGTGCTTGTCTGCAAAGCCTGACTGCTTGGGTTCAATTCCCTAGTAGCCATGTATCTGGAGTTTACAGTAGCAGGAGGCCCTGGTGTCCCAAATATTCGTTCTCTCTTATCCTTCCTGTCTCTTTCGCTCTCTCAAATAGATAAATATTAAAAATAAATATATGAAAATAATAGCTATTCTCAACATTTTGGTCTCTAGGTCTCTCTATGAACCTTAATATTACTAAGTTTTTTTTGTCTTTTTGGTTTTTTCGAGGCAAGGTTTCACTCTAGCTCAGGTTGGCCTGGAATTCACTATGTAGTCTCAGGGTGGCCTTGAACTCCTGGTGATCCTCCTACCTGTGCCTCCCGAGTGCTGGAATTAAAGGTGTGTGCCACCATGCCTAAGTTCTGATTATATGGGTTATACAGATCAATATTTGTTATGTTGAAACTTAATAATGGAGAGATTAAAAATCTATGTATCAGGCTGGAGAGATGGCTTAGTGGTTAAAGAGCCTGCCTGCCAAGCCTAAGAACGCCTGTTTGATCTCCAGGTCCCACATTTAGCCAGACACAAAGTGATGCAAGGGTGCAATGCCGCACTTGCCCACAAGGGGGCGCAGGTGTCTGTAGTTCATTTACAGTGGCTGAGAGGCCGCTGGTGTGCCCATTCTCTCTCTCTGTCTCTCTCTCAAAACAATCTATGTATCATACTTGATTTTTTTAAAAAAGTGTACAGGTTTTATTAAATTATAGAATTTAAGCACGGAAGACAGAGCTCATACCCAAAAGTCATGGGCAGACCTCCCAGCAATAGGGACGCCCAGAACTTAGAGAAGGAGGAAATGCAGGGCTCATGCCCAAGGATCAAGAGAAGCCTGGAACTTACGAGAAGGAAGGAGGAGAGTACAGAGAGAGCTCCTGCCCCATGAGAAGGCAGGAGCCCGGTGAAACCCCGTATCACATTCTTGAATACTTCCTCAGATACAAAGTGTATTTGAAATTTACTTGGTTTATTGTTTTCTCCACTAACTATATTTCCGCATTAATAAAGAATTTGGATATAACTGTGTAGCTGACTATATTGTCAATTTTGGCCTTACTGAAAACTTGAAAAAGATGTGTTCCCCTCTGCACTTCGGTGATTGACCACTAGGTGTCACTGGTGCTGTAGAAGCATTGAAGGTAGCCAGAGAGGGTAGAAATTGAACGTTTGTAAGCTTGTAGACCTTTGCATATTTCCACATGATCAATGCCAGAAAAACTTGATACAGTGTGATATATAGAAGCAAGGTACAACTGGAATAATGAAATTTCAAAAGTAAGCTTTTTTTAAAAGGAGAGTGTGAGAGTTCTTTTGGGTATTGTAAATGCTTCAGGTGCATTTGATATGGCTGTTATGTTCCTGGTATTTGGAGCTTTCTCTCTTTTTATGGAAAGATGGATTGAACTTCAATTTAAGAATATCCAATAATCCCTTTCAGGACATACTGTAACAGCTGGTATTTTTGTGTTGCATTAAATTGATTCCATACAACAGTCAGTAATAATTATGGCTGGGTTCTTACAAATTCCAGAGCATTTTCAATCAATTTAGCCAAAGAAAATAACATTACTACACAAAAATGTAACTCAACTTGAATGTTAAACCCAGAAACGCTACTTCATTCCACAAAACATTAAGTATTTTATTTGTTAGGGTTTTATCAAACCAATTTTTAAAATTTACATACTTGCATATGTTCTGGGAAGATAATTACATTGTGTGCAATGTACAGCTTTGGAAAGATTTCACCTTGAATGCTCACTATGAAATTAAGACATGAGAATTACGAAATTCTTTCATATGTGGCAACAGCAGCTCCGAAGAAGATTTCGATGTGGAACGTGAGGCTGTCATTAGCATTTGTGGAATGGGCTGCACTCACTTATACCAAAATTTAATTTTGCTTGATGAGAGCATAAATTAGCTTATATAATGAATGTTTTTATAAATGTGTAACATTACAGATTCTTTAAGAGGTGAAGAAAGTTGGTTGCATAGCATGGATAGTACAGAGTATATTTCTGTCTATATAGCAACATGCCATATCAATTCTGACATGTCTCATGGCATAAGTTACATGTACAGAGGTGGACTAAAAGTACCATCTCTGGGTATGTGTGTGGACGTGTGCACACATACATACATATGCTGTGTTTATACACTTTAAAATTTTTATTTATTTTTATTTGAGAGAGAGAAAGAGGCAGAGAGAAAAAGAGACACAGAGGGAGAGAGAGAGAGAATGGGTGTACCAGGGCCTTTAGGCACTGCAAATGAACTCCAGACATATGAGCCACTGTGCATCTGGCATATGTGGGTCCTAGGGATTCGAACCTGGGTCTTTGTCTTTGTAGGCAAGTGTCTTAATTGCTAAGCTATCTCTTCAGCCCCACTTCACAAATTTTAACTGGGTTTCCTTAATTATATGTGGTTTTTCTTTGTATATAAATTACTTCAATTCTGTCTGCTTAGTGTAAGGACTATGTTTATGTAGTTGAATCTTAGTCCTGACTGGGATAGCTTATGAAACCAAAGCAAGTTTTCTTTTACCATGTTGGGCAAAGCAGCCTCTAGCTGGACATTAGTGAACCTGGCTTTATCTTTTCTTCATTTTACCTAAATGATTTTCATTTTTACTTCGTACTTAAAAATAATTGCTTTCATAGTTAATTAACATGGGTCTCTTATGGATTAGTAATCACCTTTTAACTGTGTCAGCCTTTGTTCTAATATAAAGCACATTTTCAGACAGTGCAGCAGGAAGCCTAGTCCAAGAAAGTCTGTTTGATGGTGATATTTTTAAAAATCCTAATTTTCACTTTGACAATTAAAAAGCTAACTTAGAAGATTTTACTGGAATTTTACAGTTGGCTTTTTTCAAGGAAAAGTCGGCACACTCATTTTTCTTTATTCTGTAATGTGAATCAGAGCTAAACTTTGGGCTTTAGGAACGGAAGTGAGCCAGTTTTTCAGTGTTTACCATGTCTGCTTTTCTTGTTTTTAAATATATGTTAAGTATGCTTTAAATGACTGAATTTGCTGTATGGAGAATTGGGGGGAAATGCATTAAAAGTGAGCTTAAACACATCATGTAGTTCTGATTTCTACAAAAATGTAAATGATGTGTGTTTTCCGTTATTAGTCTGCAGTGATCCAAATTTGAAACACATGGCCTTCTTTAGCTGGTAGGCCAGGGTAAATTTTAATCTTGCTACTTTCTCTTATTTTTTAATTTTATAATTGTATTACTTGAATTAAAAAAAAAAACAATGAGCACACAGCCAGCTCTTATTGTTTGCTTGCACTGTGCAAGATGCGCTTCTGTATGTGCAGGCATCTTTGATCATCACAGAGTTCTAAGTTATCTTCATTTGCATATAAGGAAATGAAGGCTTCATGACTTGTAGAAGACCACAGAGCCAGCAGCATAGGTGATGAGGCCAGATGTGAGTTTCTACACTCTCCTGCCTTTCTTATGGATTTTGAGATAAACACATTCCCCTGATGCTTGTTATTGAAAATAGTGTATTTTCCAAGATACAGACAGGCTTGTTCTTCATTAAAAACTTTGCTTATGAGCTTGGACTATTGGGCTTATTTTAGATTACTGATCCTTCTTTCTGAAAGTCTGTCATAAAGCCTTGCTTCCATATAAGTAAAAATTCTTCAGCTACAACTTTGCAGTTGTCCTAGAATGAGCTCTTTAGAATACAGTTTATGGTCTTTGTTGCACATTTGGAAATACAGAATTTTGCTAGCAGAAGGTACTTGGGAGTGGCATTGGCTTGCACAGAACCTTCTCAGAGGTCTCCATGTGCCTCAACAGCATCCTCGAAGCCAAATGTCAAAATCTGTAAGGAAGCCGGAACACGCGTGTGAGGATCATGTTTTCAATTTGAAAGCACACATCAAAACCAGCAACTTTCCCGCCGAGTGTCACTGTGTCATTGTAGAGGAAATTCTGCAGAAGAACTAGGATCTCTCTGGAGTGTGTCCAATGAAAATTCTGAATTAGTTTTAGAAAGGTGCAATATCCGATTTTCTGTTTTTATGTATATACCTAAGTGTTTCTTTTCTTCCTAGAGGGGCCGACAGGACATAGAAGTCTTGGGGGAAGCGAAGGGATTTCCTGAGGCGAGGAGTGGAGGAAGCCCCTTGCCCACAGCCTGCATCATGCCAGCGCTGTCCACCGGTTCAGCTGGAGACACAGGTACCTAACCCACGCAGGGCTGTCTGCCTTCTGTCTACTTCAGTCACAGGGACATGCACCAACATTGCTGTACATGCAAAGAAGTCACACATGTGTTTTGCTGGCCAGTATGAGATGCAAATGATCAGCTTCGATAAGCCCTTGCTAGAGAAAAGCTTCTGAGGGCATTCAGGGACTACTTCCTCCTCTGGTACTGGTCATGACGTGTGGCCATGTCCTTGTCTTGCTTTTGGAATAATACTGTTCATTTGTTTCTTAAAATTAGGAATTTTGAGCATATAGACAGTTCTGGCAAATGCAATGATACCTAACCATGTTGCCTTGCCCATCACTAAGGTTTAGCAGCAGATATGACATTTTGGATATTTTAAAAATGTAGAGAACATCTCTCCCATTTTGTTTGTCTATTTTCATTCATGTCTTCCCTCCCTCCTCCTTTGCTTGCACATGTGTGTTTGAGTGTGTGTGTGCCTGTATGGTGCCTTCACCCACCTGTAGGGGCTGGTGCAGAATGTCTGGTGTCCATCTTTGTCACTCTTCTGCTCATTTTTTTTTTTGGGGAGGGATTCCGAGGTGGGTCTCACTCTGATTCAGGCTGACGTGGAATTCACTATGTAGTCTCAGGGTGGCCTTGAACTCATGGCGATCCTCCTACCTCTGCCTCCCGAGTGCTGGGATTAAAGGCCTGCACCACATGCCCTGCTCTTCTGTTCATTCTTGTTTAAGCCTGAGTCTATTACTGATCCTGAGCTTGCTGTAGTTTTGTTAGCTCTGCAATTTATGTGTTTTGGCTTCCCTATAGGACTGGGGTTATAGACATGAGTAGACATGCCTTGCTGTTAAGTGTGGGTTCTGGAAGAGTCAATTTTGGGTGGTTTCATGGCCCCCTCAGGCCCTCATGCTTGCACAAGAAGTGCACTTAACCAACTGAACCATCTCTCCAGCCCTGTTTTGTTTCTTGGACGACAGGGTTTCACTGTGTAGTCCAGGCTGGCTTTGAACTCACAGTCTTTCTGCCTCAACCTCCCACGTTGTGGGATTATAGATGTGTGCTGAACACCTGGCTCATGTCACCCATTTTAAGACCCCCTCAAAAGAAGTGGGAGCATAGTGTGACTAAAAAAATATCTTCCTTTATGCTGGTCATACTGACCACATTCTCAACCAGCTGAGATAACCGCCTTCACCTGAACCATTCACACCACTGGCACTATATCTTCAAAAGTAGCTGAATCACAAATTTATGTGTTGTGTTTCCTTATCATTTTAATGCACACCATTGGAAAATGCCATTTATTTATTTATTTATTTATTTATTTATTTATTTATTTGAGAGAAAGAGAATGGGCACACCAGGGCATCTAGTCACTGCAAAAAAACTCCAGACACATGTGCTACCTTGTGCACTGGCTTATGTGGGCCCTGGGGAATTGAAATTGGGTCCTTAGACTTTGTAAGCTAATGCCTTAACCACTAAGCCATCTCTCCAGCTCCCTCACAATATTTGAACCCTCTCTTCTACTATATTTCCTGATCCCCTGGAGGGGTGATAATGATGTTCTGTGCAGGGCTGAGCAGTCAAGTCACTCACTCTCCATACTTTGATGAGTCATCTTTGACTCTTGCCCACTGCCCCAAAAGACTTTTGTCTGACCAAGGCTGAGAGCAGCACTAGTCTATGGGCTTATATATAAATATCTAGAAGGCAGTTTGACTACATGTCCATTTAGCAAAACATCAGTAGTAGATTCTTCCACGGGGACTGGGACCTCCCTGACATAGGCTTTTGACCAGGTATACAGTATCAGGCATATATTTTCTCCCATGGAATGGGCCTCAGGTACAATCAGCTTGGTTATCCCTGGAGCATTCATGCCACTATTGTGCTGGTGACCACATATTACCTGGCAGGTTGGCAGTACAACATTCAGGGTCCACAGCTGGGTGAAGTCTGGCAATTTTATGTGCACTGCACACCCATATCCCACACTATGCACATCTGCATCCTCTAAAAGGAATGATTCTCCCCACCCCACCCAGTCACGGTTTACACTGAGGCTTAGTGTTTGCTGTCAGAAACATTTGGTTGTTAAATTATGGATCTTTTCTTTCTCAAGACATTAATTGGGAAGCCAATTTCTTTGGAAACTGTAAAATTCTTTTTAATATTTATATAGTCCCATTTATGTTGTATTACATGAAAATTAATAATTTAACTTTTTTATAGTGGTCTGGGGAAATGGTAGATAAGCTTACTTGAACTATAATCTACTATGGTTGTTGTGTAATACAGTTTATACTTTGTTGTTCACCAAAATTGTATTAGCTTTATGTAGAGTATTGTTGCTTGCATGTATCTGAAAAGATGATGAAAATGAAACACTCATAGTCTTTGGGGTGGTTCAGGTGTCAGTCATGAAGCATAGCGTGTAAACACCACAGCCCAGGCCAGCGGCCAGGCAGCCTCACCAACACTGTAAACTCAACTAAAGCAAGAGATTTTGCAACTTTTAAACTTGATTGCACAGTTCTTGAGCATGAACTTAGGAGTCTACATTGTCATTTTGTAGTGTCAAAAGGTTGGCTATGCCTGATTGGATGTGTGGAGTTTACAGAGCTTCTCTACACAGCCATATTGCTTATTGCAATCTATAGTGCTCGCCTGTAATTCTCTGTGGTGGTTTTCAACCTTATATCCCAGCAAGGCTTGTGTCAGCATGGGAGATGGGCCTGCCCATCTGGGTCAGCACACTCGTAGAAGCCTCAGAATGTGGTGTTCATGTCAGACGTCCTTGGCCTTCTCCTTGTCCTCCTGTGCCCTTGACAAAACCCAAGGTTATTTTACCATGTACAGATGTATCAGTTGCTCTCTCGTTGCTGGGACAAAACCCCTGATCTGAAGCCACTATAGAGTTTATTTTAGGCTTACAGTTTTGAAGGGCGGAAAGTCAGTGATGGAGAAAACATGGCAGGACCAGACAGCTGACATCAGCTGGGAGGAAGAAGAGAGTGAACATCAAGTGGGGCTGGCCCATGAAAGTTCAGGGCTCGCTCCCAGTGACACACTTCCTTCAGTATGACGTCACTTCCTGAAGGTTGAACTGGCCCTTACAGAGCCACTGACTGGGGATTAAATACTTCCAACCTGTGAGTCTAAGGGCACATTGTACATTCACACCACTACTGCAGCTGTGTTGCTTAGAACATCAGTGATGTTCCTCCATTGCTTCTTCAGGAGAATAGAGGGTCACTGGCAATCACAGATGCATATACCGGAAGAAAAGATGCGTGTCTGCCTGAGGCCTCAGTGCTTATGCAATCTGGGAAAATGTTGTTCTGTGAAGCTTTTAACGCCTCTCCCTTTTCACCTTTCTCCTTATTCACTACAGAAAAAAAAAATCAGTACAATATAAAAACACCCCCTTTCCCTTGGGTCTCACTTTTCTTTTCACCCTGATAGGTATTTTTCAAGAGTGTTGTGTGCGTTGAATATGTACATGGGCTGGGGTGTTGAGTGCTTGCTTAGCATGTGAGTGGCTCAAGGTTTGATCCAGCACCAGAAAACCGAATTCAAACAGAGCCAAAGAAAGAGTTTGATTTTTTTTTCTTCCTTTTTGTAACATGATGTGGATTATAACTTTCTTTTTCGCTCTTTTTGCAGTGATGGGATTGGAGCCAAGGCCATGTGCATGGTAGAGAGGTACTCTTAACTCTGAGCTACATCCCCACTGTGTCTTGGAGAAATGTGTGCAAGTGTATAAAAGTGTGTGTACGTCTCTCTATGTATTTGTACTGTATACTGCTGATGAAGCTGTGGCTTTGTTCCTTTTGTAAATATTCGAGGACTAAAGATGTGCATATTTAATGATATTGTCAAATTGTCATCCAGACTTGCTGGGTAATAGGTACCGAGTGCATTAACAACCCTTTCATCCACATTCCTGCCAACATTTGGTATAATCAGTCTTTATAGTTTCTGCCATTTGATTGTAAAAACAGTACTAACGGTGTCCTACTGCTTCCCTCGGTGCACTTCCACGGTTTGATAGCCGTCCCTTTGGGATCCATCTGTTCATAGCCTTTCCCCTCCCGATTGCTGTTTTATCACACTCAGATTTCTTTGTAGCATTTCCCTGTTATATTTTGCATAGTGATTTTTTGGGTCTTACATGTTGAACACCATTTCTTCCAGCCAGCTTTGTCCTTTTTTTCTCCCTTCAGTAGCATTATTTCTTTTACAAAGTTGACTACTCTGAATTAATTTTTGGTTATTGCTTCTCCCCCTTCTGTTTAAGCAGGTCTTTCCAACCCTAGATCATAGAGGTATTAGCTGAGATTTCTTTCAGTAATTTCAAAGACTTGTTTTTCCACATGAGGAACTTGAATACAATTGCAGTTTGAACCTGGGCTGAGGCAGGTAGTCCCTCCACACAGATTGTCAGTGGTCAGTGGATCTCCTGCTCACCATTCCATTCTTTCCACATGCATTTGTAGTGCCTGCTCTATCATGCACCCACACGGTGCTTGTTGGCTGTAAGGATCTATTGATCTCATATTAATTTCTTTTAGTGTGTGTGTATGTATATATGGGCATGCACGTACCATGGGGTACATGTGGAAGGCAGAGGATCATCTTGGGGTGTTGGTCCTTTCTTCCAATCTTGTTAGAGTTAGGGTTTCTCTTGTTTGGCCACTAGGCTGGGAAGACCCATCTAGCTGGCCCCATGAGCTTCAGGATTCTCCTGCCTCTGCCTCCATTGCCTTAGGTGTGTTGGTATTCCAAGCACATAGGCTGCTTTTGCACCTGGTTTTACATGTTTATGTGAGTGCTAAGGATCCTAATTCTAGTCAGCAGGATCGTGGAGCAAGCTCCTTCAACCACTGGGTTGTCTTTCAGCCCCCATCTTAATTTCTTTCAATTGACCAAATTTTATAGTAATTTTAGGATTACAAAGAAATGACCACGGGAGTAGAGTTCCATTGGACTTCTCACATGATTTTCTCCTTTACTAACCTCTTTATTCATGCAGTAAGCTCACTTCAGTTGGTGAGCTGATATTGATAACTAAAGTCTATACTTAGCTCAGCTTTCCTTAATAGTTCTTTGGTGATCCTTAGTTTGAGTCTAGGATCTCATTTGTGCACATTCACTTGTCATTTCGCATTAGGCTATTCCTGGTTGTGAATTTTTATCAGGTTTGTCTTGACTTTGATAGCTTTGAGCAGTGGGTCAGGCATATTATGGGGTCTCTGCCTGAATTTATTTGCTATGCTTCTTGCCAACATACTAGAGATTTTTAGTTTTTTTAAATTTTTATTTATTTGAGAGTGATAGTGAAAGAGGCAGAGAAAGAGAATGGACACACCAGGGCTTTCAGCCACTGCAATTGAACTCCAGATGCATGTGCCACCTTGTGCATCTGGCTTATGTGGGTACTGTGGAATCGAGCTTTGAACTGGAGTCCTCAGGCTTCACAGGCAAGCACTTAACTACTAAGCCATCTCTCCAGCCCGAGTTACATGTTTTGATAGAAGCAAAGTGCCACTGTCATCAAATCATGTTCAAGGTGCATACTGTCTCCTTGACTAACACTGGTTAACAATGTTGACATTGACCTGGCCATCAGGTTTCTCCAGTGTTCCTTTCCTTTTCACCCTTTCCTAAATATAACCTTGGGAAGTCTCCATGTGCAGCTCACACTTGGAGTGTACTTTCTATTTCCCGCCTTAAAAAAATTTTTTTAAAGAGAAACATTTATTTATTAGAGAGAGAGAGAGAGAGAGAGAGAGAGAGAGAGAGAGACAGAGAATGAGAATGGGTGTGCCAGGGCCTCTGGCCACTGCAAATGAACTCCAGATGCATGCGCCACCTTGTGCATTTGGCTTATGTGGGTCCTGGGGAATCGAACCTAGGTCCTTTGGCTTTACACGCAAACGCTAAGCCATCCCTCCAGCCCTACCTCCTTCTTTTAGGATGAAATATCTATATAAGTTACATAGAGTTCATTGTCTTTCCTCCCCCATCTGTTTGTTTATTCATTTATTTATATCAGTTATGACTCATGTATATTTACCACATGCTTTGGGTTATAAGCCAATATCATTTAATTTTTTGCCCAAATTAGTCCACCATTGACTATCAGAACTTCTTCCAGTAGGTCCCTTTGAAAAGCTGCCCTCCCCCATCAGTGTGTGTAGTTTTTCTCGGTAGCATTTCTTTATTTTTGGCACCAAAAATGTACCACACTTATTTGTGTATTTTCTCTAGTCCTAGAAGACACTGTGTCTCTAAGGAGCCCCTCCCCCCCCCCCAAACTGGAGAACCAAGATCTGGGCCGCAGGTTTGGTCATTGCATTTGGAGTCTTTTTTAGGCACACTTAGCCAACAGTGCAACTCTTGTCTGTGTATATGTTTTCATTTTTGAGTCAATGCCCATGTGTATATAAACATTTCTCTGCAGAGGCAGCTGTAGCTGTAGTAAGTAATGTACATTCTTACTCATGTCTTCCACTCTTCTCTGTTAACAACGGGATCATTCTAGACTCTTCTCTTTGCTTATCTGTAAAGTCCTTCTATAGCAGAAATCCCACTATCTGTGCATTTACATGTGTAGGTTGATGGACAGCAGTTTCAGAGTTGGGAATCAAAAACTTTCTTCAGCTAGAGTGGACATTCATCTTGTGGAATCTCACCTTTACTGCATAATACATATGTGAGTTTCAGTTTTATAATTTCATTAAGTATGATCTATATAAACGAAACATAAAATATAGGTACTGGAATGAATGTAAAACCTTCACAAGCATAATTTTATAAGTGCTAATAACACCAATATCCATGCGATTGCCACCTACATTAGGAAATTGAACACTCTGAAGGCAACTGCTTTTTAGTCACAGACCCTTTGAGATGGACAAGGGAGCAAAGGTTCCTGCTGCTCGCTCCACACACGATGCCATTTATGACTGGCCTAAGTGTTCCTTTGGCAGTATGGTTAATTTTGCTGTTGAACTTTATAAATGGATTTGAATCATATGTTTTTATAGATTGAAGGTGACTATTTGCTTATAATGAGAAAAGATTATACAATAAATTGTAAATATTAAAGATTTCATGTATATTATTTTAAAGTCCAGGCAAAAAGCATAATTTTTAAATTGACTGCCTGATATACTTCTGGAATACATTTTCGTTTATAATTTTTAAAAAATACATTTGTATATATGTGTATGCATATATATATATATATATTTATTTCTTAGAGAGAGACAGGGAGAGAGAATGAGAATGGGCGCACCATGGCCTCCAGCCACTGCAAACGAGCTCCAGACGCATGCACCACCTTGTACATCTGGCTTTGTGGGTATCGGAGAATCAAACCTGGGTCCATGGGCTTTGTAGGCAAGCACCTTGATCAGCAAGCCATCTTGTGCTCACTTCAGCAGCACATATAGTAAGCCATCTCTCCAGCCCCCCCCTTTTTTTAAAAATAATTTTTGGCTGTTTACTTTTGATTGCCTCTTTGTATATAGAGTTGTTTTTTAATGGCATGAGAAAAAGAATTAATAATAATACCATTATTTTTTCTTTTATTTGTGATAGTTTGAATGCAGGCAACATTCAGTTTCCCATAGAAATGCTGAAGTTTTCCTTTGCATGATACTCATTAAAAAGAAGATGAGGACTGGCTCAGCAGTTAAGAGCAGCCGCCACTTAAGCATGAGGGCCTCTCAGTCAAAGACCACCAATCTCTACACACTAGGACTCGCATAAGAAGCTGGCTGTGGCCACACAGATCTGTAGCCCCAGTCTGGGGGCGGGGTGGGTGGAGAGGGGGGAATCGCTGGTCTCTTTGGTAGACGGCAGCTCTGAGCTGAGGGGGAGACCCTGCATCAAGGAAATCCTGAATGAGCAATAAGAAAAAGCCACCTGCCATTCTCCTCTGGACTTTGCACACATGTGCATGGGGTGTGCACATCTGCGCCCATACATGCATATTTGAATATATTCCTGACATGAGAATTTCGTTTTTGCCTAGATCTAAATGAGTATAGGTTGTTCAGTATGCAACTTTACAGTTCTGATGAGTTTTACCAACTGGCTGAAAGCATTTACTGACAATAAGAAAAGATTATATAATAAATTACAAATATTAAAAAGTGCATACACATAGTAAATATTTTCAAATCCAGGGAAAAAACATAATCTTTTTTTTTAACATCTGGACATACTCTTGTAATAATTTTTGTTTTTTTGAGATAGGGGCTCATTGTAGCCCCAGCTGACTTGGAATTCACTCTGTAGTCTCATAGTGGCCTGAACTCACAGTAATCCTTCTACCCCTGTCTCCCAAGTGCTGGGATTAAAGGCGTGTTCCACCATGCTCAGCTGTAATGCATTTTTTTTCTGATAAACTACTTTTTAAAAATTTATTTACTTGAGACAGAGAAGCACGTGCGCACGCGCGCGCGCACACACACACACACACACACACACACACACCAGGGGAGGCGGGAGAGAATGGGCACACTAGGACCTCCAGCTGCTACAAATGAATTCCAGATTCATTTGCCACCTATGCATCTGGCTTACGTGGGATCTGGGGGAATTGAACCTGGGTCCTTTGGCTGTGCAGGCAAGCGCTTTAATGGCTAAGCCATCCTTGCAGCCCTGTAATACTTCTTTAAAAATAACTTTTAGCTGTTTACTTTTGATTGCCTCTTTGTATGTAGTGTTTTATTTTTTTATTTGTATTTTTTTCTGTTGATAGTTTGAATACAAACAACATACAGTTTCCCAAAGAAGTGGTTGTTTTGCTCCACATGATGTTCAGTCAGTGATTTGGTCATGGCTCTTACTGCCCACCCTGGGCCATCGACCATGGCTGTGTGACAGCACACACGCACACGTGGTCCTGCATTCTGCAATACGTGGTCAACTAAGTCAGCATGTAGACGGCGGTAGGAATCCTCAAATCGTATCCCCCTTCCCTGGGCGGCTAACAATAAACTAAACATATATAGCACCAGGGAACTATGTGACTAAGCCCACCACATAATTATATTCCCACTGTACCCAAATGATCTTCAATGGCAACCGTCCTTAGTTTCCCTTGAACCACTGTCCATGACATATTCTCTTTGTGCCTGACAGTCTCATTCTTGTTGCTCCTACCTCTCCTACCTCCATGCCCAAAAGTTAATCATTTCCAGTTAGTGGAGCCATCTTTTCCTGTGGGACTCGTGAACTCTGTATTTTATTCATCAAATGTCTTCACATGGGATCATGAAGTCATTCCTGTGCTTGTATGTTTGGGTTTCGCTACTATAGACTGATTTTTGTGTGAGTTAGGCTTCCAAATTAATTTTTTTCCAACTGAATTTTTCTCACACCTTTATCCTGTTGTCCCACCCTGACTTAGGAGAAGGGCCCTTTTCCCCATGCTGGCAGTGACATCACTGTTGTGAAAAACATCAGTGGTGAGAGAGAACCTGCTTGTTCCTAGTTCTTGATCTCAGAGGGGTTACGGCAGCATTTCTTCTTTGTCACGTGTCCACTGTGTTTTATTCCTCCCTACCCCCATGCTTCAAACAGTATGTATTTGGTTTTTAGATGCCCCTCTATCAAAATCTTTTCCATCATTCTTCCTAACTAGCTGGGCATTTCCGTTGCACCAGTGTTGATGTCACAAAGGTGGTGCCATCAACACTGCAGCCCGCAGACCCAAGGATCTTGTGAATGGTCCCAGGAGTTCTCTGGGTAAAGATGCCTCCTGTAGGCTGGGTTGACAGTCCCATCAAAAGCAGTATTTGGGGCTGGAGAGATGGCTCAGAGGGTAAAAGCCCTTGCTACAAGTACGAGGGCCTGGGACTGCCTGGGGTTGATTCCCCAGAATCTGTGTAAACATCCGGGTGAGGATATGCATAGCTGTAACTCTAGTCCTATGGGAAGTGGAGGCCCATTCTTTCTCTCTCAAATAAAAAATAAAACAAAACTAAAGGAGAAATTAGTCTGAGTGATTCATCACATTCAGGTGCTTCACTGCTGATGCCTCTTGCTCCTGGCGCCATGCTTCCCCACCAGGATGGACTGTGTGTCCTTGAACTGTTACCTATTTTTTAAGGCATTTTATTTATTAGAGAGAGAGAGAGAGAGAAAGAGTATAGAAATAGGCATGGAGAGAGAGAGAAAGAATGTGCCAGAGCCTCCAGCCACTGCAAACTAACTCCAGATGCATGTGCTTCCTTGTGCATCTGGTTTACATGGTTCTTGGGGAGTTGAATCTGGAACCTTTGGCTTTGCAGGCAAGTGCCTTAACCGCTAAGCCTTCATTCCAGCCCCGTGTCCTTGAACTATAACCCCAAATCAACCCTTATTTCCTTCAAAGAAAGAAAGAAATACAAATCTGGATGTAAGAGTTCTCTAAATTACCTCATGGACCACCTTTGGCTAGTACCACCTTCACTGTACTACATCTGGCTAGCGTCCTTTCTAACCAGTACATGCTTAATCTTTGTTGCTTCTTGTTTGACTCAACGATCATTTAATGTTGAATTTTTAGCAAATTTTGTGCTGTTAGGATCCATACCATGAATTCAAAAGGGACAAATTTATGTTTTTTTTTTTTTGCAAAGAAAAAATCAAAAGCTTATATTTAATATGTAAAATATACTAAAGTCATTCTTAGATTAAAAAAAACACTCACATGGCTGCAGACTTGGCCCAGTGATTAAGACAGTGCTTGCTGCACAAACAGGAGGCCTGAGTTAAGTCTCCAGCACCCACGTACAATGCCAGGTGTGGCCACCCATGCCTGTAACCCCAGTGGCCAAGGATGGTGGAGATGGGCGAGTTGCTGGGGCACCCAGGTCAGTCCATGTGACAGCACAAAGGCCGCTTTTGGTTCACTGAGAGACTTTGTCCCAAGAGATAAAGCAGTGGAGTAGTAGACGAGGATGCTGAATGTTCTCTGACCTCTGCATGCATTCACTCAGGGCACATGCGTACACATGTACATACAGCACACACACATGTTCTCTCTGACCTCCGCATGCATTCACATGGGGCACACACGTACACATGTACATACAGCACACACACATGTTCTCTCTGACCTCTGCCTACATTCACTCGGGGCACACATGTACACATGTACATACAGCACACACACATGTTCTCTCTGACCTCTGCATGCATTCACTCAGGGCACATGCGTACACATGTACATACAGCACACACACATGTTCTCTCTGACCTCCGCATGCATTCACTCGGGGCACACATGTACACATGTACATACAGCACACACACATGTTCTCTCTGACCTCTGCCTGCATTCACTCGGGGCACACACATGTACACATGTACATACAGCACACACACATGTTCTCTCTGACCTCTGCCTGCATTCACTCGGGGCACACATGTACACATGTACATACAGCACACACACATGTTCTCTGACCTCTGCATGCATTCACTCGGGGCACACACATGTACACATGTACATACAGCACACACACATGTTCTCTCTGACCTCTGCCTACATTCACTCGGGGCACACACACGTACACTTGTACATACAGCACACACACATGTTCTCTCTGACCTCCGCATGCATTCACTCGGGGCACACACGTACACATGTACATACAGCACACACACATGTTCTCTCTGACCTCTGCATGCATTCACTCGGGGCACACATGTACACATGTACATACAGCACACACACATGTTCTCTGACCTCTGCATGCATTCACTTGGGGCACACACATGTACACATGTACATACAGCACACACACATGTTCTCTCTGACCTCTGCCTGCATTCACTTGGGGCACACATGTACATACAGCACACACACATGTTACATGCATTCACTGGGCACACACACACACTTGTACATACAGCACACACACATGTTCTCTGACCTCTGCATGCATTCACTTGGGGACACACATGTACACATGTACATACAGCACACACACATGTTCTCTCTGACCTCTGCATGCATTCACTCGGGGCACACACATGTACACATGTACATACAGCACACACACATGTTCTCTCTGACCTCTGCATGCATTCACTTGGGGGACACACATGTACACATGTACATACAGCACACACACGTTCTCTCTGACCTCCGCATGCATTCACTCGGGGCACACACGTACATTCAGCCACACACACATGTTCTCTCTGACCTCTGCATGCATTCACACGTGGCACACACATGTACATACAGCACACATGCATACATAACAATCATGACAATAATAATAGTTTAAACCCTCAGGTGCTGGTCAGTTGTGGTGGGGCACTCGTGTAGTCAGGAGGATCACGAGTTTGAGACCAAGCTGGGTTACATAGCAAGACCCTGTCTCAACAGCCAGACAGACTTGAACAAAGCAGAACAAGACAGAAACCCACGTGGTGGTTTTCCTCCGTGATGACGTATCTCATTGTAAGACAGCAAGTCTGAACTTACTCTTGTTCCAGTACTTTCCAGATAGAAGTCTACTGTGCTGGTTTGACTGGACTTTGTTCATACTTTAGTTTCTTTCCATCAAAGGTCAGGTTGCCAGGTTTGCAGCTGCACAGAGTGGGAACTGGCATTTTGGAAATTCTGTTTGCATTACTATTTTAACCCATCTCTGAACTGATTCTAAGTCTTTGACCTATTTTTGTACACACAGCAGGATTTATGTTATAATGTGACCTCTGCATGCATTCACTTGGGGACACAGATGGTGATAAGCAAACACAAGTAGGCAGAATGAGAAGAGCATTGATGAGCACTCACACGACCTTGGGGGGAGCACAGCCACTCCTATGTCCTTGACAGTGAACCTCCTTCCTCCCTCTGGGAAGACTCTCCTTTGTACGTGGAGCCGTGGGGGAGGAACATACACCCACCTAGTCCCACCTAGTCAGTCAGAGGCTCTATCCATGCAGCCGCTCTGCTGGAACTCCCACACAGCATTATTATTATTATTTATTATTTTTATTATTTATTTTTGGAGAAAGTCACAGAGAGAGAGACAGACAGATGGAGAGGGAGAGGGAGACAGCAAGAGATGTCTCAACAGCCAGACAGTCTTCAACTGTGAACAAGACAGAAACCCTTGTGGTGGTGTTTTCCTCCGTGATCACTGCATCTGGCTAATTGGGACCTAAGATTGGAAGTCTGAACTGGACTCTTGAACCAGCGTTTTCCAGATAGAAGTCTACTGTGCTGGTTTGACTGGACTTTGTTCATACTTTAGTTTCTTTTTTTCAAAGAAAATATTTATTTATTTATGTGAGAGAAAGAGAACTGGCATTTTGGAAATTCTGTTTGAATTACAGATGCTAACACCATCTCTGAACTGATTCTGGGTCCTGGGGAACCTATTTGGGTCCTTTGGATTTTGATAGGCAAGTGCCTTGTGCTAGTGTTACCTCCCCCATACCAAACCAACACATCTTTATACAGCTTTATTAAACAGTGATGGGACACAGCCACTTTCTGACAGCTAACATCTCTAATCTTCTTAAACGTGGAGCCGTGGGGGAGGAACATTAATTAGTACAAGTCAGTCAAGGCTCTATCCATACATTGTGAATTTCCATCCATCCATTTATCATGCATTGGTCATGTCATCCACCCACACTTCTATGTGCTGCAGGTTTGACTGTAGATGAGCAAAAACCTTACTATTTTTATTTATTTATTTTAATTTATTTATTTTCAAGCAGACACAGAGAGAGAGAGAGAGAGAGAGAGAGAGAGAGAGAGAGAGAATGGGTATGTGCTAGGGCCTCTAGCTGTGGCAAACTAACTCCAGATGCATATGACATCTGGCTTTATGTAGGTACTGGGGAATTGAACCTGGGTCCTTAGGCTTTGCAGACAAGTGCCTTAACTGCTAAGCCATCACTCCAGCCCCCAAATCTTACTATTTCCCTTAATGGTGCTAAATTACCAATGAGTGCAATCTGTGGATCACTTGAGAGGCCACTGGGACCTTCCAGTAATCAGTAGGCCACCTTAATAAACAAGAGTTAGGACTGGGAAGATGGTTCAGTGGATAAAGGTCATTGCTTGCATAGCCTACTGGCCTGTGTTCTTGAGCCACTCACAAAAAAAGTGGCACAAGCTTCTGGTGATCATTTGCAATGGCAAGAGGCCTCGGTGTGTGCAACACACACACACACACACACACACACACACACACACACGGTATCTACTTTGTTATAGTGTTTCTTCCGAGGCTTGGAGCCTGGTGAGCAATTTGGAAATGGCTATCCTTGCCTCCCTAGATGTTTCCTTTTTAGAAGAAGTGGTTTTAATATGTGTCATTTAAATCGAGTACCAACTCTATTAATCATTTGGTGGTTTTATGGGTAAATAAAGTTAATTGGGACACTATTTTTACAGTCAGATTCCAGCTACATGTTTATGCATATTTAATATAAAAATTAGCCCAACCCCTAGGTTTTTTACTGCTATAGTTTTAATTGTCATAAGGTTTTTTTTTTTTTTATTTTTTTTTTTTAATTTAACACAGTCCTCGGATAAGCAAAGTCTGTGTTTTGTTTCTTTTTGACAAATTAGAACTTTTGGAAAGACCACCTTTGTAAATATCTGGAGAGGCATTTTACACTAGCAAATTTCTCTTACGCTGAATTTTCATACCAGGATTTGAATGTGGTGGGGTCATTAGGGGGTTACATATGGGGGCATCAAGGCTATTGGATTTCACTAATATTGAAAACAGTATTGCCAGGTTCAGTGATTGCAGTAGAATAATTCCCAACCGCTTACGTGACTTGAAGTGACCCTTGCATTTTATATTCAGTTCTTTTATCCTTAGCTCTTTTGGCTATTCTTTTCATCTTTTGGGCAGGGACCACATACATTCCCCGGTGGCTGTGAATTCTGTTGCCAACAAAATGTTATCAGTTTAGAAAAGTGGTTTGAAGCACGTAGCTTGGTGGTTCTCAGGTGCAAACCACCAAGTTCTTGTTTTTGACAAAAAGAAAACATTTAAAAAATATATATAGCTGGGTGTGGTGGTGTACACCTTTAATCCCAGCACTCGGGAGGCAGAGGTAGGAGGATCACTGTGAGTTCGAGGCCACCCTGAGACTATGTAGTGAATTCTAGGTCAGCCTGGGCTACAGTGAGACCCTACCTCGGAAAATCAAAAAATAAAAATAAAAATAAAAAAAGGAAATGTGTGTGTGTGTGTGTGTGTGTGTGTGTAATTTATGTATTTGAGAGAGAGAGAAAGAGAATGGGCATGCCAAGACCTCTGGCCACTGCAAACGAACTCCAGATGCATGTGCCCTCTTGTGCATCTGGCTTATGTGGGTCCTGGGGAATCAAACCAGGATCCTTTGGCTTTGCAGGCAAGTGCCTTAACCACTAAGCCATTTTTCCAGCCCTAAAATAAAACATTTTGTTTTATAGCTTAGGTTATTAAAACCTATGTATAGAAGTACTTTAGTTTGTGGTTGTTGTGGACTCAAACCCTTATCTTTTCCTCACTGGAAATGGGTCTTTATATCTTTTGGACAACATGAGGTGTCTTACGAATATGCCTGTTGCATTACAGGGTAAACTGGTGGTTGTTGGGGACACTGTGAGGGGTACTTCAGGAGAAAGTCATTAAAGGTTCTTCTCTCCCTTGAGCTGTCCCAGGAACTTTTCTTCACTTACTAGGAAGACTCAGGGACAGAGGAAAGATGACAGTAGCCTTTGTGTGTTAAGGGTCAGCTGCGTGCAAAGTTGTTCTTTATTGACAGCCTACACATCAACACACACACACACACACACACACACACACACACACACACACACACAGTACCCTGATCGTAATGCCCTGCCACCACTGGACATTCTTAAAGCTTTCATTCCGTTGCAGAGCAGGGAAGCGTCGTTTAGGAGCTATGCACCTACTCTATCTGTGGTTGTTGGACCATCAGGATAAAATGCCTGCCTCTTTTCTATGTATCATTCTGCACAACCAGTAGGCCTTTGTGCTTTGTCACTTTTTTCTTACCATTACTTTCCTCTTGGTCAACGTCTATTGCCCATTGATAATTACTCACCACTTTGTATGCCGAAGGCAGCCAGACAGTGTGATGAGAGGTCAAAGTTCAGGTGGTAATGCACAGCACAGTTAGGGTTACTATCGCGTTTGGTTCGAGTACGTGTTAGACGAGACTTGAAACATACAGTAAGCATTGAAATGAATCAGTATGTGAACCCACTGTACTACTGCTTACCACAAAGCCAGTCCAGTGGCTTAGCACTTACAGTGGATTTACTCTATCCTAGCTGTCTCTCTTCCAGGTCCTTATGTACATTGAGCAATGGCAGTTTTACTTTTGGTCTTTTGAGGCAGAGTCTCCCTCTAGCCCAGGCTGGTCTCGAACCCATAGTTGTCCTCCTACCTCATCCTCTTGGTGCTAGGATTAAAGGTGTACACCTCCACACCTGGCTTAGCTTGACTTTTTTAAAGGATAAATGTGGGCCATAATTTGATAGGTAAGTTTTAGAAGTAATTTTTAAATTTACTATGCCTTTGTCTTTTGGGTAAGTGCTGTTAAAAAAAAAAATCAAAGTCCTGCTATGCTTACTTTTGTTGTGAAAAAAGTACTTTCTACAAAGTTGTAGTCTGCTGACATGAAGTTAATTACAAATTGGAACATATTTAAAGCTTAGAAAACCTATTTAGAGCCTCGAAAAGGAAAGTTCTGCATAGGTCTATATATTTGCTTTCTGCTAACTCACCCTGATTTTGTAGACTTCAAGGTAATTGTGTGAATTGACTGTTACTTGCACGGACCGATCTGCAGTATTCTAGTTATTAAAGTTGTTTCTCATATGTAAAAACTCCGCTTGCCAAATGCTTTAATAAGCTATTGGACTTGAGGGTTGGTGTAATGAAGAGAATGTTGCTATTGAATTAAGGTATTTAGGTTATATAGGTATTTTTGGAAATAAGACATACCTTGAATGAGAAAGATTGAGACCTGTTATGAATGGCACTAAATAGGGCTGATTATTTTACCTTTAAGAAAGTGGAAAATTTAAAAGTTGGTGTATCCCATTTCATGAATATAATAAAATTTAATAGTGTTGTTCTGGGCGTTGATATATGTTCCTCAGTGTTTATTAGCCCTAGGTTCTAGTAAAATGATCTGGTCCATTACCTGCCGATATCACACAGAATGCAAATATCAAAACTAAGACGAAACCAGTAGATGCATAATTGTTTCTATCTCTCAGGTCTTTTTCCTACATGGTTTTTGATTGCTTATAGTGTCAAGTGTGGCTGAGTCTCGAGGACATCTTTTTTATCATTTAACATGGGCTTATAGCTTCTCCAGACTTGTTCTAATAATGAAGCTATGAAGGATATGACAAGAATGACGATATTAAATTTCTCTAGACTACCAGTAACTTTTTCCACTCTGATGTCAGGAATGTCAGGCATCTGGAATCTGCAAGAAGAGTGGATTGTTTGCTGCGGAAACACTTCAATCAAACTCAGAGCCACTTACTCCCTTAGGAGCCGCTACTGTCTTGTAGACAATATTGTATTTTTACAGAAGTAGCTTGCCAGCACTGGGAATATTTCTTCACTCATGTTTCTGTGTCTTTTAAGTGCTTCTACATTTTTGGTGTGTCATTTTGAGAAGCACTGCTGCATTTTAACACGAAGTTACTTTTCTTTGGTTCAATAGCACTGAGTTCTCAAATATAGTGAAAAAGTAACACAGCTGTTCTAAAAAAGCATTTAAACAAAGCTTATGTAGGTGAATTTTTGCTCTATACTGTATTGCCTATTACTTGAATTTTGAGACTATCTCTGTATGTATCTTGATACTGCTCATGGTGATTATGACCTGGATTTATTTCCGGAAGGCTCTGCGGAGGCAGAGAGAAGGAATGTGTGTCATTCCCTAATGGCCTTTTGGAGGGTGGGGATTGAGACACAGGTCTCTGAAGTCCTGTGTAGTTGAACACAGCTTTGACTTTCTGCTCCTCCTGTCTCTACCTCCCCAGTGTTTCTTCCACCTTCTCGTTTCTGGGCTTACAGGAATGTGTCACCATGCTTGGCTGAATAAAGTCGGTCTCTTCTTCCTTTTATTTCCCTTGCGTGTCACTGTGTCAACATCTAGGCTGACTGGATCAGGGCTGCATGATCTTATCTCCGTATTTCACCTGGATGCTTCAGGCGTAACTTACTCGTCGCCTGTCTTAGTTCCTTCTTGCAGAAGCCTCGTTCTCTCTTAATGTATCCCAGTAAGGAAAATTCACATTTCGTAATACGTCTCCTCAATGCTTGACCATTCAGGTGCCAAGTATGTGCTCTTATCTGACTACATGATTTCATTTTATTTCTTATAGGATACATAAGTTGAGCAAAGTGAGCCATCATCCTAAGCTTAACAAGTGCCTGTTGTAGTGTCATAACACGCCCATCTGGTTAGTAACTGTATTTGTGTATTTTCTGTTGGCATACAGGGATCCCTGAAGCTGGGTACTGTATGAAGAGGAGCTTTGGCTCATATTCTAGAGCTCAAAGAGCATGGTGCCAGCGTACAGCTGGCCTGGTGAGGGTCTTTTGGCTGCATCATAACGTTGGCCTCTGAGTGGAATTCTTGCGAAAGGGAGAGATCACAGGGTGAGACAGGACACCAGAGAGACCAGAGGCCAAGCTCGCTTTTACTTTATGGGAACCAGCCTGACCCTCAGGCTCTGTATTGGTCTTTTCTGTGGACTCACCTCCATGACTTACTTGCCTTGTAAAGACTCACCTTTAAGGGAAATGGTGGATGCTCCTGAATCCCACCCCAATGGGAGGAGACTTCTGACACTAAAGCCATCTCCAGCCAATCCCAACTCTGGCAGTAGTGCTGCTCCATGTTTGCAGTTCAGAAAGCGGACGGGACGCGCAGAGGCGGACTCGTGTGCCCAGTGGCAGAGATGGGATTTCCATTTCTGTCTTTTGACGTCACAGTCTAAGTAAGCGTCCTGGCTTATGGCCTCTATATGTGCCATTCTTTGTGTGTGTGTGTGTGTGTGTGTGTGTGTGTGTGTGTGTGTATTTGACTCCTCACGTTAGCGTCCAGAGATCTCAGCAGAATCATCATGTCCTTCAGTAGATTGCCTCTGAAATTGTTTACATCCCACTGTTACATGTTCCCACCACAGCTCCATCCATGTGACTTCCAGGGTCATAACTACATTTAGTATAATGACTGGTTCCTGTGCCACGCTGTGGGATAACTGTTCTTTTCTCTCCCTCATTATTGTGCACTAAGCTTTCCACAGCACCTGGTGTGCGAAGATCACTCATATCTGTGCAATGATGCTGGGAAGGGATCAAGAGAGATTTTGAAATGTGAGGGGCTTGGGGGATTAGCCAGCTTCCTAGATACACCCTTGAAGTGTTCTGTGCCATGCATGTAATATTAAACCTGCTCCTGGAACTTGGATGCAAGCATGTTACCAGGCTTGTTTTGCCTTTTGGATAACAGTTATCTGGTGAATTGGTGTCAGGTTGCATGGATATAGAAAGGACTTGTGAGTATGCTGTGGAGCAAGGTTTGTATCAAATCATTACTCACAAGTGCAGTTTTAAAAATTATAATGTCTGGGGCTGGAGAGATGGCTTAGCGGCTAAGGCGCCTGCCTACTAAGCCTAAGAATGCTGGTTCCAATGTCCAGCGGTTCCAATCTCCAGGTCCCACGTTTAGCCAGATGCAGTGAAGCAAGGGCGCAATGCCGCACTTGCCCACAAGGGGCGCACACATCTGGATTTCATTCACAGCAGCTGACTGACTGCTGGCGCGCCCATCTCTGTCTCCCTCCCCCTCTCTGTCTATCTCTCTCTCTCTCCAAAAATAAATAAAAAATAATAATAATAAAAATTTTTTAAAAATTATAATGTCTGCTTTATAAAAATTCAAAGAATGAAAATCCATACACAGCAACAAGGAAAACGGCCTCCCTCCTGTCCCAGGAATAGCTCCCCATGGGTCTTGCTGGTGGCTCTCTTAGCTACCTAGGGCTGTAAGAGATGAGGAAGTGAAGACAGTTCGCAAGCTTTACGTGACCAACCTGTCAGTAATGGATCAGTTGATAATGTTCTGGTTCATTCATTCTTTCCTTCTTCTGGATGACTCTGTTCAGCCTTTAAAACCTTCCAGGCATCCTTTGCTGGCCTTGCTCAACAGATGACTGTGTTTCCAGGTTGAATGAAAACACTGGGTGAACACAAGGGAGTGGCCCTGAGCTTCTGTCATCCTCTCTAGAGCGTCTTCTCTTCTCCCCCCACCCCTTATGTCAGGCTACCTGCCTTCTTACCATGGAGGACTGTGCTCTGGAAGACCCCTCCTGCGACATCACATTCCTTGTAAGGGATCATTGCAGTTAGGGAACAAATGTGCTGTCTTGTTTATTGTGTGTGTGTGTGTGTGTGTGTGTGTGTGTGTGTTGTACTTGTGTATTATGTGTGTGTGCATTGTTCTCTGTGTGTATGATTGAACCTATGGCCTTGTGTATGCTATCCCCCCAGCCTTTTCTTTTTTTAAACATATGCCATCTTGTGCATCTGGCTTATGTGGGTACTGGAGAAGCGAACCTGGGTCCTTAGGCTTCGCAGGCAAGTGCCTTAACCATTGAGCCATCTCTCTGGCCCCATCCTCTGCATCTGGAGTTCGTTTGCAGTGGCTGGTGGCCCCTGGCACGCCCATTTTCTCTCTCTCTCTCCCCGCCCTTTCTCTCTCTCAAATAAATAAATAAAATATATTTTTTTAAAAAAGTAAATCCAGTGTAACCTGTCTCACAGACTTGAGTTTGAGTATTTCTCCCAGTTTCTACCACCTGGGTCCAGGCCACTAGCACCTTCTACTTGGATTCCTCATTACACTGACTTTCCAGAATGGCTCTTTGCTCTGCCCCTGGTGTCTTAACAGTCTGCTTGATCCAGGAGCCAGAGCAAAGGTTTTAAAATGTAAGCCACACCCTACCAGGTCATTATGTAAAAGCCTTGGGTGCTGCTTCCTCTGACATTAGCGTAAGTAAACACCCTGCAGTGTTTCCCCCCATCCTCTGCAGACACCTCTGTGAGCTCTCCCTGCCTCTGCTTCGGGCTGGTAGGCTTAGTCTTTTCCCTCAGATATTCCAGGCCTACTTGGTTTTGCTTGTTTGCTTTTAAATTTTCAGAGCCTTCTGTGCGGAACAGTGGTCCTCCAGGGACCCATGAGGTCGAGTCTACCTTTGAAAACTTGGCTCATTTGTTGCTTTCTCCTGCTGGTCCACCCAGGTCACGTGACATGTCACATGCTGGTTTTCTGGCACTCAGGGTCTGCGTCTCACAGCTCTGTACTCTGCTGTCACAGCCCGCGCTTTGGACCCCGCTGCACACTGCTTATGTTGCTCCTTTTGCTCTCCTTCCTTGGTACTGAGAACCCTAATGAGGGCGGGGGCTTACATCGGTGCTCACGGATAGATTTCCAACACCTTGAACTGGGTCAAACACGTAGAACTTGGGGTTCAAGATGTGCTGCTTGAGGCTCATCTTTATGTGTAACGTGGCTACAGGGAAGAAAGTCATAGCATGTTTAAGTCTACTAAAATAATTCAGTCACTTCAAACGTAATATTTTTAATCTTTAAGAAAAAAGGACATATATTTAAAACTTCACTACAAGGAAGTCAGTTCTTAACATATTTTTAATCCCATCAAATAAGTCAGCAAAGATCAAGGTCCACATGGGTATCTGATAATACCTGAAAGTATTCTCATGTGTGTGTGTATGTGTGTGTGTGTGTGTTCGTGCAGCCACATTTTGAGTTCCCAAACAGCTGGAGTTAAACTCTTAAAGCATCTTTGTGTCTGTCTGTGATTAATTCCTGTCATGAACACCTGTAGCTCCCCAAAGTTTCATCCATGAGATCCTTTGTGGTGCTGTCCTGAGTTTAGAACTGTGATTACTGTACTTGTTATTTCCTTTGCAGTGCCGAGGATCGAACCCAGGGCCTCGGGCATGCTAGACAGATGCTTTACCACTGAGCTACCCAGACTATTTTTTTTTTTGTCTTAATGTTGGAAAGCCGTAATCTATATTTTTCTAAGTACTATGCATTGTGAAAAGGTTGATGAGAAAGAGTTGTATTAAGGCTCTCCAAGAAACAAAACCAGTAGAAGATCCGTTTGTCTGTACATCTCACTGTCAATATGTGTACAAACATATTACACACCTGACGAGAGACTATAGGCTTTGATTTGCTCCATTGTGAAGCCGAGACGTCCATAGTCCACCATTTAGTAATACTGGAGAGTCAGGAAAGCCTATGGTATATTCATTCAGAGGTTCAAGGCTTCAGAAGCATAGGCACCAGTCATATAGGTGTGAGTATGAAGGCCTGAGGACCAGCGCTGGGGGTCATAGGGGCATGGGCAACTTGGTGTAAGTCCTGGAGTGCAGAGACCCAAGAACCGGAGCTACCATGTCTGCGAGGGGGTGTGAGGAGATGAGTGTCAGCTTAGAGTGTGATAGTATTTGCCACACCCAAACAAGAGCAGCAAGACAGCCTTCCCAAAGAAGGAACACATACTTCAATCCCTATGAAAACCACGGAGCCAGTTTTTAGTAGTCTTTTAGCTTTAGCTTCAGTCTGGTTTCTGGCTCTGCAAAAGCAGAGCTGAGCCCTTGAGCACTTTCCTTTGCCACTGGCATGATGCTGTTCCGTCAGCAGAGGGCGCCGGCAGGACACTGTATGAAGGGGAGGCTGCCCTTGTCTCTAGTTTTCCATTTGCTATCTTGCTCCTGTCATGGGCTTGCTAACAGCACTTGTGGGAGCCTCCAGTGGCCCTTAACCTATTCATTTTAGCAGCATGCCATGGGCAGCTCTCTAGCCAGTCTTGGAACATCCCTGGGGTAGTGTGGGCCCTGGGTGTCTGTGCACTGAGGGCTGTTCCTTGTCCTCCAGCCTGTCCTTGTTTTTACCTTCAGGACACTTGGAGCTTTCCAGTTCTTCTGGAAGGCTCATGGCCTCATGCTTGCCAGTGTTCAGGATACTTTAAAGGTACTACGTGCAATTTACCATTGCAGAGATTAAAAAAATACAGCCATGTGCCAGGTGACAGACCAATTAGCAGAAGGCATTCTTGCAGTAACGGCGTCTCACAGGTCATCAGAAACACCGTGTCTCAGCACTGCCTGCTGGTAACGATTGATGAGTGTTTAAAGTGGCAGCAGTGATGCTGAGGGCAGCATGAAGAATTTAAGTCACTTAGTTGCATTCAAAGTACAAATGTTGAGAATCAAATGCTTAAATTAGTCTCTTATAGGGATTTTTTTTTGGCTGTTTTTCATGTATTCCTGATTATAATTTAAATGTTATTAAAAGGCATTAACATTTTATTAACATTGCCCAAAAGTGAATGTGATGTTTGAATTATTAGCCATAACTGAAGTTAATAACTATATGTATATATTTATTTATTAGCAGCTTAATTATGTGTCTACTTACTTAGAAAAGATATTTTGGACCCTTCTTGTGTAAATGGATTATTATATTTAGAGCTGTTTTACGTGTGGGTGTATTTGTATATCTTTCATATTGTCAGATGATGAGAACTCTGAGCAGGGCAGAGAGGGGCATTTGCTGTATTTAGCGCTATCTCCAGCGACTGACCAGCACAACAGTCTGGGGATGAGAACTTGCTGGATGTCCATTCTTAGGAATGCATCTTTAAAAGATGCGACCCATTTTGAGGTGCCCAATGGAGTATAGTAGTTTCCAGTGATTTGTTTTCTGCGCTTTCCATTTTTCACAGTGTTCTTTAAGAATATTAAATGGGGAATTCCAGAAACAATGTATTAGTTGTAAATTGTTTACCAATCTCAGTAGGGAGATGGCGTTTTGCACCGTCCCACCTGGAATGTGAATTCTCCCTTTGTCCAGCGTGCGCACACTGTGTCTCCACACTGCCCTTGAGTCTCTTAGTTGGCTTCTCTTACAAGCTCCGCTTTCATGGTGTCTCAGTGCTTGTGTGCAGGTGACCTTTATGTTATCTAGTAATGACCTTCAAAGCCCAAGAGTATATATAGGAAACATCATAGTATATGTACATAGTGTTTGGTGCTGTGTGTGATTTTATGCATCTCCTGGGGATCTTGGATAAGGGAAACCACTGCCTGGCTAATTCATAGTGAAGAGAAATTTGTTATCCCCCAGTTTGAGAGGACATTTTAGCACGATCGTATAGCATATGGCAAGAGCCTTACTATGTCATCCTGTGGGAGACAGGAAAGGGGAGATAGAGGTTACTTTTTCTGGTGTGTATATTATGCATGTTCGTGTGTATGTGGGTGCATGTGTGTGTGTGGAGGCAAGAAGTCATCATTGGGTGGTTTTCTCAATTATTCTCCACCTTACTTTTTTTTTTTGGAGGCAAGCCCAATAGATTTTTTTTTTTATGTGTGTGTGTGGGGGGGGAGAGAATTGACATGCCAGTGTCTCCAGCCACTGCAATTGAACTCCAGATGCATGTGCCAGCTAGTGTGCATGTGTGACCTTGCACACTTGTTTCACTTTGTGTCTGGCTTACATGGGACCTGGAGAGTCGAACCTAGGGCAGTTTTATTTCTGTGTATGGTATTGCATCTCATTGAAATGTATGGTTAATGGATTGTTTTAGCTTTGAATGGAGTGGTATTTTATTTTAGAGGAAGAGGTATTAAGGAAAGAGTATTATTTCACACCTAGTGCCTACTCTGCCAGCCTAGGGCTCAGGGCTCTATTAAATTCTTCGGATGAACATCTCGCTTCCCTCTTGAGTCTTATTACGTTTAGTCTTGAGGTGGGCACGTTGTCGTAAGGAGGGTGTAGGGAGAGCTGTCCTCTCAACCCCGTCCCCAGCCCGTCGTCTTGTACAACTCCCGCACAGTGCGGTGCCAGGCCAGGGGGTTGGTTGTCGTTAGTCTTGGCTCCCCAAAGTACGTGTGCTGGAAGCTGACTCCCCAGGGCAGCAGGGTCAGGGAGGTGAGGCCTCATAAGAGGTGAGCAGGTCCCTAGGGCTCCTCCCTCAGGAGTGCACTTATGTTAGTGCAGAAACAGGCTTGTGACACAAGATTGTTCAGTCCCTTCTTGCCTGCTTGCTCTATAGTCTCTTCTTTCTGCCATGTAATGACATGACATGACATGACACTGAGTCCTCACCAGATGCCAACACCTTTATATTGAATATCCTGCCCTCTAGACCTGTGAGACAAGTGAATTTCTATTATTGATCCATCGTCCAGCCTGTGGTGTTCTTCTACAACACTCCAGCACCTTAATTGTATTTACCCATCTCCTTTCCGCTCGGGTGTTTGTATTTACATGGATAAAGTTGTACCACATCCGTACAGGCCACCATTTATTTTTAAACACAAAAGAAACAAAGCTCAGATAGGTCACATGCTTTAAATGGGGTTTGTTTTGCTTTTTAAAGTAATAATAATAATTGAAGCTCACTGAATTATGTATGGACTATATAAAATACTTACCATACAATAGGGGCTTCTCAATCCTCCACACAATTATACTTGATACATTATATCACTGTTAAGTTAGTTAGTATCTTTAATTGAACTCTAATTAAAGTCATATTACCAAGAAATTAACACTTATTTTTCTAACTCCTGAAATCAATAGAAAATAATGCAATTCTATCTTCTTTTTACATCAGTTTATATTTTGAATCTCTGACCGTAGCTGTTGTCTTTGGCAGTCGAGTACTTTTGTGTGTGGGGTGAGTGATAAGGGGGAGGACAGAGAGCGAGAACCGTTACTGTAGGCCAAGCTAGGGGAAGATGCTTTAAAAGCAGCTGTAAAGTGTAATGAAGAACTGGTTTAGGCAGAATACCAGATTTTTTCCCTCTCTCTCTCTTTTTAATTAAAAATATACTTTGTATAGATACATCATGCATTGGTATCATGTTTTCCCTCCTCCCTGCACCCATTCCATTGAGGGCCCTCCTCAGTGGGGTTGCTGGTATTCTCTATGAGGTTGTGGGTTATGCATTTGGGAGCGGCAGTCAGTTATTGGGGGGGTGCCCCCAATTATGACATCCCTACCTGTCACTCTGCAATCTCTCCACCCCCCTCTTCTGCAAAATTCCCTGAACACTGCTGGGTGTTTTTTGTTGTTTTTCTGTTTGTTTTCGAGTAGGGTCTCACTGTGGCCCAGGCTGACCTGCAATTCACTATGTAGCCTCAGGGTGGCCTCGAACTCACAGTGATTCTCCTATGCATCTGGAGTGCTGGGATTAAAGGTGTGCACCACTACGCCTGGCTTGGTGAGTGTGTTTTAAGTGTACTTCAGTGAAGAGCCATCAGGAGCCTCTGGATCTCTGCTTTGGTGTGGGTTGAGGATCCTCAGCATCCATCTTTCACCCTGTCTCTGATTGTCAGCTCACCATGGAAGCAGCACTCTTGCTCATCTCCCCAGTTCATCTCTCCAGTTCCTGTGGTTTCACCTGGTCCTTGGCTGAAGTGTGAAGGATGGTTTATCTCCTTGAGTCTTGCTACCTTCTGAAAAAGGAAAACAGATTCTCCAATGGAGAATGCAGTCAGCATAGGTTAAATGGGATAAGCATTGCTAATTTAGGGAGATTTTGATGCCTTGTAGTCCCTCTTTTAGCCAAAGACTAGAGGGAGCTTGGCATTGGAGACCATAACCTTGGTATCCATGGGATTCAGACTTGGTTCCCAGTTTCAGATATGGGTTCCTTTCTACCGAGTGGATCTCTTAGCCTGTCAGAAGGCCATTGGTTACCCACTAAGGCTGAGTACCACCATTGCACTGGTGTGTACTACTTGTCAGGCTGCTTGCTCTTTTTTTTTGGTAATTTGAGAGCAAGATAGAGAATGGGCACGCTGGGGCCTCTCAGCCACTGTGAACGAACTCCAGATGTGTGCGCCCCCTTGTGTGCATGTGTGACATTGCACGCTTGTATCACTTTTTTGTGTCTGGCTAAACGTGGGACCTGGAGATTCGAATGGGTGTTCTTAGGCTTCACAGTCAGGCGCCTTAACCACTAAGCCATCTCTCCAGCCCAGGCTGCTTGCTTCTGAGTAGTTTAGACCCCTGCTTGCTCACACCATCGTTGGCCACTTTCCTCCAGTAGCTCATGTAGCACTTTCTAGCACCAGACGAGCTGACTGTCTAGGGAATGGGAATGCCATGTTTTTAAGGGAATAATCAAGCATTTTTAAGGGTGCGACCAAGGAGATGGCTCAGTCAGTTAAGTGCTTGCTTTGCAAACATGGGACCTGAGTTCGGATTTCAGGACCGACATAACGGCTGCACGTGCGTGTACTCTCAGTGCTGGGGAAGCAGAGACGGGGAATCCTGAGGTTTGCAGTCCAGCTAGTCTTGCCAAATTGATGACCTCCAGACAATGAGAGACCCTGTCTCAAAAATACAGTGGAGAACAGTTGAAAAATCACCCAGCATCAACATGAGGCCTCTATACATGCACATACCTATGAACACATGTACATAGATATGTGTAGAACATGTGTGTATCTATAATATATACTATGTATATTTTATATACTATATAATTATATGCTGTATAATGTAATATAAATTTTTATTTGTTTATTAGAGACGGGGAGAGAATGGGCATAGCATGGTCTCTAGCCACTGCAAATGAACTCTAGATGCATGTGCCACCTTGTGCACCTGGCTTACGTGGGACCTGGAGAATCAAACCTGGGTCCTTAGGCTTCATAGGCAAGTACCTTAACCACTAAGCCATCTCTCCAGCCCAGAGCACATATATAGGTATGCAAATACACAAGCATATACCAAATAGACATGCACACACACAAATAATAACTTCTAATATATTTGTTTTCTAAATACTACCCCAGAAAGGTTTGACTTTAATCAACTATCTCTAGTTACCTATGTGTTTTCAGAGAGGTACCTAATGCATTTAGTTGTGAATTAGTACTGAAATGTGTTAGGAAGATAAAAGATACACTGGTTGGCAGCCCATAATCCCCGATTCTTTCTGAGAAAATGTCTGTAGAGCTGTCCCTGGAAGGAACAGCAGCTCTGACTCTGACCAGAAATAACAACAGTCCTGTGTGTTGTTGGTCTCAGGAGATCTTGGTGTTTTTGTAAATGCTAGACAGAAATAAAAGGAATTTTGTCCTTTTTACCTCATGTAATCCCTCTAGAAAATGCAACATGTGCTATGAGTTGATACTGACTTCTGCCAGGTCACCTCCCTAAAGAGTCTTAGGCAAGCTCTGTTGCATCATTTCGTAGCCAGGAGTCTGGCGTCCCATGATGGAGATGGATGGCTGCTGTAGCAGGCTACTGTGAAACACTGCGCTACTGTCTGCCCCGAGCATCTTCTGAGGCACACCACACCCACCTGCATCTGCCACGTTACTCTTCTGGAGGGGAATTACATCAATTTTATATGCTCCAGACTTCAACTGTGTCCTGTACAGCTGTAACAAAATGTCTTTAATAAGGAAACATCACGTATGGTTTGTCTGAACTGCATGTTAGATAATGCAGTTATTTTGAAGCAGTATGGTATGAGGAATTCTTTGGCAGCTAGAAATCCTTTTCAATGGACCACTGTATCAATTCTATGTTCTCTTAAGGAAGTTTTTCCTATTCATGACTCATTTCACTCTGGCTAACATGGAGGGAAATGTAATAACGATTAAGGAAAGGAATGTATGTGTTTTCTTCTTTTCTGAAAACTGCACACATCTTCTGTCTTGGGTTATGCAAACTTGGATGACTGCAGAATGTTGACAACTGTGAAAGGTAAAAATTAGTCTGTTAATTTATACTCCTTTGGAATTTAAAAGTCAAAATACTTCCTCTGCTTCTTGGGAGAAGTGTTTTGCTTGATGGCCCCCAAAACAAATCTAGTAAAAAATGACATGTTCCAGCTGTCACTTACACACACCTTTGGTGAGATTAATGAGATCACCCTAAGATTACGCTTTGTGTTTTATTTTCATTTTATAGGTCTGTACGAGCTGCTGGCTGCACTGCCTGCCCAGTTGCAGCCACATGTGGACAGCCAGGAAGACCTAACCTTCCTGTGGGATATATTTGGTGAAAAAAGCCTGCATTCACTGGTGAAGGTAAGCCATGCTGATGTCAGATTCTCTTTGCGAAAAGCATATGGAAAAATATTTTGAGTGCCATCTAGTAAACCAGAGATCAAATTGTTGCTCTCTGAAAACAAAACAGCCTTGTTCCATTTTACTGATGGGTGTGGAAGTTGTTAAAGACCCTACCAAAAATACGTACATGATTTCACTTGATGGCAGTGGTGTGGCCTTGCATGCCAGTGTAGCAAACATGTGGCTGCCCCGTGTAGACAAAGCGTATGAAATAGCAGCAGGAAGGTTTAGGCTCCTTTATGGCCAACATTCATGAGCTGGAATTTAACTTAAATAAATAAATGTTCACAGCAAAAATTAGAAGGAATATGTTTTCTGAGGTCAAGAATGGCAGTAGTTCAGTAGCCACATTAATTTAAAATAATTTCCTTTAATAGAGTCAACTGAAATTCTAGTAAGCTGTTTCTTTTATTGGCCTGACTCCATTGAAATGGTATTTTGTAGATAAATACAGTGGAGCTACATAGGAATTAAAAACAGTTTTCAGAGACTGCTTTAGTAATGCATCCTGCATGAAAATGATCAGCCACCAGGAACCAGATCTTGTCTTTCAGAAACACTGGGAGTGAACAGAACTCTTAAAATAGTAAAATGAGAACAGAAACCTCACTGGAAAATATGCCTCCCTTGCTTCTGGAAATAAGAATTGAGTTTTCTCTCATGTAACTGAAGCTGAGAGAACTTCAGCCCCTTCCTAGAGTCTGTAGGGAGGAAAGCTCTGCCTCCGTGGAACGTGGGCCCATGTTTGATGCAGCTCAGTTTTCCGTGGCTGTCACGACACAGGACTTTCACTTGATGTACATAGTGTATCTGAAAATGAGCCACTTCTGAGTTGTAGTTGCCTTACAGAATGGAAGGTTTTGTTTCTTTTCCTGACATTTGTGTGCTTTGAGCAGTAACAGTTCCCATGGAATAAAAGTGTGTGCACGGTGCATCCCTGGCAGTACATTTGGGATTAGAGATTAGTCATTCATTCAGTTTTTTCATAATAATGTAATTGGCAAGATAGCTTTGTTCTCTGAACAATTTGGGGCAGTTCAGTTAACTTGGGCTTGGTTAGAAACGGTTTTGGGATTACAACTGAGGAAGTTTATGACTTGATGAGGCAATCATAAAACAGGTTATACACTGAATGAATGTTTGGAAGTTGAACAGCTGTTCATTTGTTTGTATTGATTTTAGTGTTCGATGAAGAGAAGGGAAGGGAATTGACATCACTTTGTAATCATGAAGCAAGCCACTGCAGCTTTGTTGGATTTATATATAACATCTACACTGGAAGTCAGTATGGCTCTTGGCAGACTTGTGAATTTCAGATAAAATTGTGATGATCTAAGTTCTTGGATAAACTACATAAGTTAGGCAAATTTAAATGGGTGTTATTAAGTATTGAGGAAAAGTTTATTATCATAGCATATGAAGGCGCATAAAAGAACTACAGAAACAATTGCGATTTCTATTAAAAGAGCAAAACTAATGTATAAAACACATTCTTTGTTAACACTGACTATTGGGCCTGAGCACAGGCTGTTTTCCAAAGCGTGTTTTAATAGCAAGTGGTTAGGGTGCCTGCTGGAGCCCATTATCAACATTTTCCTGAAAACAGGGACGCAAAGAAGCGCATGGAGGTTTCCGTAGTTAGATAGTGGCACGGCTGACCTAGTTGTTATTCCAAATGTTTCCCAGTTATAGTTAGCTTTATTTATTCAGTAGCATATTCCTGATTTCTTAATACTTATTCCTCTCTTCAATTTTGATAAGATGCAGGTCACAAATGTGTCCTCTGTCTGACCTGTTCTATGAGTTTTAAATACATAAAGTCTAAAATGACTCTAGGATGCAAGCTCATGGGATCTCAGCTCTAAACAGCTGGAACCGACCCCTTAACTACATTCCAAGTGCCTCTGCTAAAGGTTTGGGGATAGAAGCCTTCAGCCTTTGGACATAAATCTTGGTAGAGCAAAAGGAATTTGCTTGACAAGATTGGTTAGAGAGTGAATCAGAACCGGCTTTGGTTCTCTGCTCCTTCCTGAGGTTCAAGCCGTGAAGGTATAAGGTTCAGCACCCAGTGAGCACAGAACTGGCTTTGGTCCTGCACAGCGTTTTCACAGTCCTCTTAGTCTATTAATGACGGGTGTACATTGCCACGCAGTTTTAAATTCGTACAACCTTGGGGTGTGATGGGAAGTCAACTTCCCAAAGGCACTTTGAGTACTAAGAGCAGCTATACTCTGCCTCCCTAGAATACTGAGCTTGTCACTTGAAGGAATTAGGCTGACCCTATAAGGTGATGGCTAAAATTTTTAAAAGAAAGAAAAAATTTAAATTGAAAATCCAAGTAGTGAAAACTGTGAGCATGGCATTTTGACAGCCGCTGAGATGGTACAAGAGGATTCTGGGAAATGCCTTGTATAAGTGGTGCAATCTACATGAAGCTGGCAAGACAAGGATGGCCAAGTTTACATGGCACCAGGGAAAGTGGTGAACACCAGTGAATTAGAGACACTTTTTTAAAAAATTATTTGCAGTCAGAGAGAGAAACGGGAGGGAGGCAGACAGAGAGAATGGGTGCACCAGGGCCTCTAGCTGCTGCAAATGAACTCCAGATGCATGTGCCACTTTGCACATCTGGCTTTAAGTGGGTACTGAAAAATTCAAATGTAGGTCATTAGGCGTTTTTGGTTTGTTTGTTTTGTTTTTCGAGGTAGGGTCTCACTTTAGCCAAGGCTGACCTGGAATTCACTATGTAGTCTCAGGCTGGCCTTGAACTCATGGCGATCCTCCTACCTCTGCCTCCTGAATGCTGGGATTACAGGTGTTTGCCACCATGCCTGGCCATGGAGCTGCTGTTTTTTGGCTCAACTGACTGACTAGTGAGCTCCAGCAGATCTCTGGTCTTCGTAGAACTGGAGTTATAGGTGTGCACGAACATGTCTAGCTGTTTATGTGGGTGCTGGGGATTGAACGCAGGGCTGACCAGCCTCTCATGCTTGTATGACAAATACCTGCTGAACTTACCTCCTGAAACTTCTGATTGTGTTGGATTTCTCAGATGAAAATGTCAAATTATTATTACCTTTTTAAATAGTTGCGTGTGATTTCCTCCACCCTGTTCATGAAATTTTAGGCTTCTTTTTTTGTTAGCATGCAGTTTTTTAAATTAAAAAAATTATTGACAACTACCATATTATAGATAATAAACCATGATAATTCCCTCCCTCTACTTTCCCCTTCACAACTCCACTGTCCATCATATCTCCTTCCCCTCTCATTCAGTCTCTCTTTTATTTTGATGTCATCATCTTTTCCTCCTATTATGTGATGGTCTTGTGTAGGTAGGGTTGGGTATTGCGAGGTCATGGATATCCAGGCCATTTTGTGTCTGGAGGAACACATTGTAAGGAGTCCTACTCTTTTGGCTCTTACATTCTTTCCTCCATCTCTTCTGCAGTAGACTCTGAGCCTTGGAAGGTATGATAAAGATGTTTCAGTGCTGAGCACTCCTTTGTCCCTTCTTCTCAGCACTGTGGTGCCTTCTGAGTCGTCCCAAGATCCCTGTCATCTGAAAAGAGAAGCTTCTCTAACCAAAAGTGAGAGTATCATTTATATATTTGTTATGACCATTACAAGAAGTGCTTACCGGGCAGTTTGGTGAGCATGATATATGCATTTAGCCAGACAGCAGTAGGTGTCACACACCTAGGGCTTATGACTTCCCCCATCATAGGTTTTCAGTATCAGGATGTGTTCTCTCCTGTGGAGCAGGCCTCCAGTCCAATTAGAGAGCAGTTGGATTCCCCCATAACAGACATGCCACTATTGCACCTGTTGGCTTATTTGGCCTGGTTGGCCTGACTTAAGGCTTGCAGTGTGCACTGTTTTTATCTCTACTGATGACTTCTATCTCTCCCATGTTGCTGCATTCAGTGTAGCTTTTTCCAACTTTCTGTCAGTGGGTCTACAGGGAGGTGGTTTTCAGCTCAGCTCCTGTAAGATTTCTCAGTGACCTTGCAGCCCAAGCATGTGGCACCTTCAGTAATAGGGTCTTACCATCTATTCCTGGTGGGAAACCAAGAGCCTTGGCATGGACTGTAATGTTAGCATGGAGAGTTTTATCCACTCATCTGGTGATGGGCATTTAGGCTGGTTCCACTTCCTAGCTATGACGACTAGAGTATGACTCAACATACAAGCATCCCTATAGTGGAGTGTGGGGTTCTGAGGACATGTCAGAAGTGGTATAGCTGGATCATGTGGCAGTTCTAGTTTTCATTTCTTAAAGAACCCTTCATACTGACTTACATGATGGCTTATACTAGTTTGCATTCCCACCAGAACTTTCTGAATGGGATTCCAATAGTATAGAAAACAGTCCTGAGAGTCAGAAAGTTTCTAAAGAGACAGCCTATAGAATGGGAGAAAATCTCTGCCAGCTATATGTCGGAAAGGAGCTAATACCCCAAATTTATAAAGAAGTGCAAAAATTAAAAGCAAAACCAGCCATTCACCAAATGGGCTAATGAAATAGACAGTTCATAAAACAAACACGAGTGGCCAGTAAGTATTTTAAAAGTTGTTCAACATCCCTATCCGTCAGGGAAATGCTTTGAGATGCTATCTCACCTTAGTCAGATGTCTGTCATCAAGAAAATTGACAACAAATGCTGGGGAGTGTGTGGGAAGAGGAACATTTATTTCTCTAAGCTTTTAAGTAGAAGGGTGCATGCATGTGTGTGTGTTGGGATGGATGGAGAGAGACAGTTACCTGAATTTTGTCCTTTTTCAGATTCTGAAGTATTTCAATAAACAAATTTACATTTCAAGGAAAATTTTTCTTCTGTGATTTCATTATTTAAAGTATAATGATGAATAGTCAATTGGACCTTGAACATCACTGAGTTACTGAGTTTTGATTTTCATCATTGATTACTTTATTCACACTGTTATTTGTTGAGTCACTACATGGACCCTCTGGGTAGAATGTCCAAGATGTCAGTCACAGTCTCTTTACATGTTGAATGTCCAGTCTCCTGGATGGGTTTAGATGAGCAGATGGCCAGTTATAACTTTCTATGGTAGATTATGTGTGGCAGTCAACCCTGGCCTCAGAGGCGGCTTCCTGGAGATTTGGTGTTTTGAGCTCGAGCCTGCAGGTTGAGGAGGAGCTCCTTAGGTAAGTATTTCGGGCAATAGTGGGAAATTAAGCACAAAAGGTCACAAGCAATTAATTGTGCTTTAGAACCAGCTATCATGGCTGGTATGTGAATTAAGAAAATTGTGGGCAGCAGAGCACAAAAAGATAAGCAGAGACTTAAAAACTTAAAAAAATATATTCATTTGAGAGAGATACAGACAGGGGAAGACAGAGAGAATGGGCACATCAGGGCCTCCTGCCACTGTAGATGAACTACACACACATGTGCCACTTACACATCTGGCTTTATGTGGGTATTAGGGAATCAATCCCAGGCCATTAGGCAGTGCAAGCAAGCACCTCTAACCACTGAGCCACCCACAGCCCTTTAAAAAACATTACTGAAAATCACCATACATAGATTCCGCATACCATGATCTTAATCCCCTCTCGCTACCCTCCCGTTCTGTTTCCCCTATGCCCCTGTACTGAATTCCTTCTTTCCAACTCTTCTATTTTGATGTCATTTTCCTCCTTCTACTATGCAGGTCATGTGTAGATAGCATCAGCCACTGTGAGGTCATAAAGGCCACAGCCACTTTGTGCCCGGAAGACAGTATTGCCAAGCATTCCTCCCTTTCCTTTGACTCTTACTTTTTTCCCCCCTTTGGTTTTTCAAGGTAGTGTTTCTCTCTAGCCCATGGTATTCATTATGTTAGTGTTAGGCTGGCCTCGATCTCATAGAAAACTTCTTACCTTGGCCTCCCAAGTTCTGGGATTAAAGGTATGCTCCACCATGCCCAGCAGAGAGAGAAAATGGGCATGCCAGGGCCTCCAGCTGCTGCAAATGAACTTCAGGTGCATGCTATACTTTGTGCATCTGGCTTTATGTGGGTACTGGGAATCAAACTCGGGTCGTTAGGCTTTGCAGGCAAGTGCTTTAACTGCTGAACCATCTCTCCAGCCTGAATCTCCTATTCTTCCTACCACTCCTTTCATAATGATCCTTGAGTGTTGGAGGGAGTCAGAGAGATGTCTTAGTGCTAAACATATGTTACCAAATCTAGAATGTCTAGCTCTTTCCCCTTTGGTGTCTTCTAGAAATTTTACAGTGTTACAGTTTTATATTTAGACTTTTGAGAAAAGTATGAACTCTATGTTCAGCTTAGATTTTGAATATGAATTTCCAGTTTTCTAGTAGTAGTGGAAACGCCTCTGTCCTTGAGACACTGAATTGACTTTTCTCCTTGTCAGAGTTCAGCTGACTGCTCAGTGTGTATATGCATCTCTAGGGTTTTCATCATGCCCCAGTATTGTTTGTTCTGTTACCCCCACCACACTGTCTCGGTGACCCTAGTAAGGCAACGAATGTTGTCTTCCGGCTTTGCTCACCGTAAATATGGTGTGGGCTACTTCTATTTGTGTCTCCTCTCTCTTTCTTCTGGTCAGATTTGCTAAGGGTTTATCAGTCTTGTTTATCCTTTCAAAGAACCAGCTCCTTGTTTCATTGACTCTTTGGATTGTTTCTTGGTTTCTATTTCATTAGTTTCTGCCCTAATCTTTATTTTTGCTTCCTGTCTACTGAGTTTTGTTTGCCTTGTTCTTTTTCCAAGGCCTTAAGGTGAAGCATTAAGTTGTTTTCTTGGGAACTTTTTAATTTCTTAAAATAAGCCTTAATACTATACATGCCCCCTCCCCAGGACTGCTTTCATTGTGTCCCAAAGGTTTTGGTATGTTGTGTTCTCATTATTGTTTGATTCTATGAATTTTTTTATTTCCTTCTTGATTTCTTCAATGACCCGTTCATCATTTAGTAGTGTACTGTTTAATCCCCATGAATTTCTGTATGCTCTGTCGTTTTTCTTGTTGCTGATTTGTAGTTTAATCTCATTGTGGTCATATAGAGTACAGGAATTATTTCAATGTTCCTATATATAAGATTTGCTTTGTGTCCTAATATATGGTCTATTTTAGAGAATGTTCCATGTGCTGCTGAGAAAAGTGTGTATTCTGCAATCTTTAAATGGAATGTTCTGTAGATATCTGTTAGGTCCATTTGTTTCATGACCTCATTTAACCCAGATGTGTCTGTTTACTTTTTTCTGGGATGACTTGTCAGTTAACGAGAGGGGGCTATTGAAGTCACCCACTACAATGGTGTTTGGTGTTACCTGTGACCTTAAGTCTGATAGTGTTTGTTTGATGAAATTGTTAGCTTCATATACGTTTAGGATTGTAATGGTCTCCTGTTGGAGTGTTCCTTTAATCAGTATAAAGTGACCTTCTTTATCTTTCCTTACTAATACTGGTTTGAAGTCTATCCTGTCAAATATTAGGATAGAAACCCCTGCTTGTTTTCTAGGCCCATTTGCTTGAAATACCATTTTCCATCCTTTCACCGTTTTCATCCTTTCTGTCTTTTATGGAGAGGTGAGTTTCTTGGAGGCAACAAACAGAAGGATCCTGCCTTTTAATCCAATCTGCAAGTCTATGTCTTTTAGTTAGGGCACTGAGGCTGTTGATTCTAAGAGTATGTGTTGATTCTCGCCATTTTTCTTGTTTTTTAGTGTTTCCTGTTTTTCTTTACTTTCTTATTTTAACTGTTATTTGAGTATGGTTTATTTTTTTCTGTTTATAACGCAAAATTGATTTGCTTACTGTTTTAACACATCTTAGAAAAACATGAAGGGAGGTCAACATGTTTCTGCATGGAAGATGTTTCCGGGTCATGTCACAATTGATTGATCTTTCTTTTCTCTTACAAATAGAAGTTCTGTAGTTTGGTTATCAGATCTCTGATGTATATAATGGATATAGCTAAGTTCAGTGACTCTTGCAGGTGTCATGGGGATCGTGGTTGCCCATCCCTTTACCTTAATTAATTGAATACTTGGAAGAAAAACATTCTTTTGGTGGGATTTCACTCTGGCCTCCCATCTGCCTCCCTGTCTTTGTGGTTCCTGTTGAAGCTTTCATAAGAGGCACACAGAACATGGTGTGGAGGGTGCAGGGTTGAAGTCAAGGCTCAACTCAAGGACTGAAAGTAGACAGGGGCCAAGGCCAGAGACCATGATGCAGGCCTTCATTTAGGCAGACGTTAGACTGTTTCTCAGGTCTCCAGAACAGTTCATCCCAACGGGCAGGTGTTTTCTTGCCTATGTGATGGACAAGACTATTTAGATGAACTCTTTTTAAATGTTTAAAAAAAGTTTTCATTTGTGTGTATGTGTGTGGTGTGTGCATGTGTATATGTCCTTGGACGGGTCCTCTACAATCACCTGGGTTGGGGATTGATGGGGGAGGAGTGGGGAGGTCGCGTGCCTGTGGTGGCACAGTGGAACACTGGGAGAACTGCTCTATTGCTCTTCTGCCAAAGGTGGAGCCATGCCTCACAAGCTGCTGGTGACGGTGAGGGGCCATTCTCAGCGACCTCTGTGCCTGCTAATGTCTAATTAGCTACCTAATGGTAGCTTTTCTGTTCAGTTACTTTAAGTTCCTTTCTTTTAATGTAGGAGGAAGGAAAAGTGGGTATGTGTATGTGTGACATGGACATAGTGAATCCGATTCAAGGCTGAAGACAATTTTATAAAATACTTACAGGTGTAGCCCCCTTGGAAACAAATTGCTCTGCGTGGGGAGGAGAGAAACGGTGTTGAATTCAGGGAGAAACCCCGTAGGGAAGGTTATGTTACTTGTCTCTGAAATATCATTTGCTTGGGGTGGAGGAAAAGAGAAAGACAGCCAGACATTGTGAATGACCCATGACCACCTGGTCTGACGAGGGGAGAATTGGGTCTCGACAGCTGGCAATGCTCCTTGGGCAATCAAAGGTAATTGTCCAGCCAGCTCTGTTGGAGAAGCTGGACAAAGGTATTTCATATGTTAGAGGTTCCATGTTTTTTTTCAGATACTGAAACATGTATAGTCGGCTGAAGATAGGAATTCCCAAGGCCATGAGTAAATTGCTGGCTTTGTACCTCGTACTCTTCACACAGTGGCCATGAGTAGCGCTTTTAGGTGTTTGCTAGGACTAGAGGTGAGACTAGAAGCCAGGTTTGTGGAGACCTGATGGGTTGTGTCTTCCTGCCTAGCCTGCATGTAATTAATGGATCTGTGCCTTTTGGAAGTTAGTATTCATTTAGGTGATTATTCAACTCTGTGTAACTTCAGAACAACCATCTTACTCTGTGTTTAGCCGTAAATTAATGATTGTATTTCTTACCTGTAAATATTAGTGCCCTAAGAACAATTAGTTTCTTAGAATGCAAGAGAGTCTGCAAGATTTTCATTTCCTTTGTTCAGGCAATTCCTTGTTACTTCCTAATTCCAAAGACTAGGAATTCCAGCGGGGAGGTAGCCAGCTTTTCTAGACATTGTATTCAGCAGTGAGGTGCTCTGCCACAGAAATGCGTATCTCCAGACTTCCCAGCTACGGCAAGATTGCTAAACATTGCTAAGGATTGTACCAGAGTAGGCTCACTGGAATATGCATTTGTAATTAGAGGACTCAGTGAGGCAGGCAAGCATAGGAATAGCAACCTGGGGCTCCACGTGGCTTGCAGAAAGCACAAGCCTTCCTTTCCTAACAATGCAGTTGGCGATCTAGGATCCCCCTGCCAGGGAGCGGTGTGTACACTCCAGCAACATCATAGGCTGCTCCTCCCCATGCAGATGTGGTTAATTGCCTCTAGGGGTCAGTTTAAATATTGTGGTACTGGGTCTTTGTCTCTAAGCAGCGTAAATATCTCCTGCTGTGTGCTCCGTCCTCTGTTGGTATAATATCCACACAGAAAGCTGGAAGCAAAAGTGTCATTATAGAGCCTGACCCCCTTCAAAACAAAACCCCTAGCTCCACGGGTCTTGCTGAGAGCACGTATCAGACTGAAGTGCATGTAGCCCCTGGCTCTGGTTTATTTTTATTTGCTGGCTCTAGAAGGTCTTCTGGGACTGTTTTCACTGATCTCATGTTCCCACTTGGTTGTAAGTATCCATATAATGTATTTTTAGCACCTAGGGTAATTATGGATTTAGTTGTTCAGTGAGTTAACTTTTTTTTTTTTTTACAACATCTGTGTATAATTTAATGCATGTATATCCCACATTGCTTAAAAGTCTAGTAGGGGTTTGAGTGCTTGATTAATGGAGACAGTAAAACCTGTTCCAGCCTCTGTTTTGCTCAAAGTTTGTTTTTCATTCATTTCACAAAAGCCTGGATGCTTGCCATGGGTCACAATAATAGATACTCAGAACCAATTAGATTTGTTTATTGAAGGGGTGTGGTTATTTCTAGATCATTGATTATATTTAATTGATTAAATGTGCCGTGTTTTGTAAACTCAAGTTGTTGTATAAGTTGTGTTGTCTTTCTCACAGATGGATGACACTTTGTAAAGATTTTCTTTATCCAACTAGTGTGAAATGTTGTTAATATTTTATTCTATTTTCAGTACATCAAATCATTAATATGTCAATAAAGGTAGTACAAATTAGGAGTTTTCTTTGGTGATCGTGGTTTTGAAATGCAGTACTGTCAAAAGGACATGGCTGAGTTTGGTTTTAAGACTCTTCCCATTTCACATAAGGTTTTTGAAAGCTCTTTAATGTTTTCAAGTCTTTTTTTTTTTTTTTTTTTAGGTAGGCTCTCACTCTATGCAATTTACTAGGTGATCCTCCTACTTCTGCCTCCTGAGTGCTGGGATTAAAAGCAAGCGCCACCACGCCCAGCTATTTTCAATTTTTGGGTGGGTGTGGGTGTGTGAATGTCTGTGTGCCTGTGTGTGTGCAGGTCAGAGGACAGCTTTGGTTGTCCATCCTTACTTTCTACCTTGTTTGAGCCAGGGTCTTTTGGTCACTGCTTTATTTGTGAGGCTAACTGGCCAGGAGCTTCCAAGTAGTTCTCCCATGTCTTCCTTGCTTCTTGTACTAGGCATGCTGGGATTACAGATGCTAGCACTAAGCTACAGCATCCTGCTTTACTTTTATATGGGCTTGGGGATCTAAACTCGTTCATGCTTGTGCAGCAGGCACTGTGTCAATTGAGTCATCTTACCAGTCCCCAGATTACATATTTTAGAAATTTTAAAGTAGTTAATATTTTGTTAAAATTTAATAAATTTATTCTAATAGAATAAAAAACTTAAAAGTGAAATTTTGGCTCTTTGTATTTATTATTATAATTAATATTGAATGGTCAACTCTGGTTTGAGAAATATGTTAAATTTCTGGCCATCCATTGGTAATATCATTCACAGGAACAAGTAAAATTGAACTTTTCTGCCCATTAACCTTATTTATTTCCATGTCACATGTATAGTAATTAAAATGTGATGAAGGTGAAGTGAGTCATTGCTGCGCAGAAGCCCTAAAGAGCCAGTGGACTACTTGCCTCGTGTCTGTACCTCTGCCCCAGTGCTGGCTGGCGGTGATCCAGACTGAGGACTGCGGCGAGCATGGAACATTATCGGATGTAAACCTTGATTGTTATAAGCCACTAAGATTTAGGAGCTCTTGATTACCACAGTTTGATCTGCTTGATTCTCACAAGTATCTACACTGTATCACATTCCAAACCTATTTTTCAATTTAGTGCAGTAAGTAATATAGTAGATCTTAACCGGAGTTGCTACCATTCCACAGGGTCAGCTATGTTAAATGGTTGCCGTGAACCTGACAGCTGCACTGCAGAATGTTAGTGCTCATTTTCTAGTCAATGCTTCTGTAACTTTGATTGTCTTCCTTGATATCCATGCACCTCCTCCTAATGACTGGGCTAGGATAGAGATGAGTGAACTGTATTATGTATGTCACTGTTTTACTTGACTTTGCCAATGTCATAGCAGCACAAGCTGTAAAATAGAAGACATGTATGTGCATTATTCTTTTTTTTAATTGAGGAGGGTATGAGAAGATGGAATCCCCCCCCCAGTGCCCCCATGCCCCAGTGCTCATGGATTGAAAGACTCAACATTGTAGAAATGGCCATTCTACCAAAAGCAATTTCCAGATTCAATGTAATACCTATTAGAATTCCAGCAACTTTCTTTACCGAGATAGAAAAAATAATCTCAAAATTCATATGGAACTACAGAAGGCCTGTGATATCCAAAACTATCCTCGGCAAAAGAAACATTTCAGGAGGTATCACCATGGCTGACTTCAAATTATACTACAAAGCCACAGTAATAAAAACAGCATGGTACTGTCACAAAAACAGATAGATAAATGGAACAGAACAGAAGATCCAGGCCTTAGTTCAAGCAACTACAGCTACCTGATCTCTGACCGAGGAACCAACAGTGCACACTGGAGAAAAGACAGCATTTTCAACAAGTGGTGCTGGAGAAATTGGATATTCACAGCTAAAAAAATGAAACTAGAGCCACTATAACCATGGACAAAAATATCTTCATTCTCCTATTCCCTTGTTCTCTTACTAAATTCTAAAGTTAGGCTTGCTTAGCAAGCCAGGACTTTTGCTATCAAAGTAAAACATACACAGATGTCCTTCTGACAATGGGCTCTTCTTGCAAAGGAAAGGTGGTTCTTCAATTATCAAGTGATATTTTTTATATCTAGTTACTGTTCTGATTATAACTTTATTTTCTTTTGTACATTAGTAGCACATCATCTCTAATTATTTTTGTCCTCGCTGTAGTTTCTGTTAACCACTGGGGTAAACTGGCAACTTTAAATATAAATGTTATAAATTTAACATGTTGAAACTATCATAAGTTCTACAGGTAATTGGATTTCTATTACTTGACAAAGCAGGCACACATCTTTGTCTTTGTATTTGAATGCATGCTGGCATTGTCTCTGTGTGTGCTGGTAGATGGCTCAAGCTGTTTTTAATTTTGTGCACTTCCACTAGGTGACGCTCATTCCTTTAGGAAATCTGACACCTTGCTCAAGAAACTTTTTAATTCTGTCACTGATGGGTTAAAAATATAAGATGCAAATCCAGGCCAAAGCAGTATTAAAAACTTGTGAAATTTTCTTATGAGCTGTGGAACTTTGTGGTAGAGGTATTTATGATTAATGTATCACATTTCCAAGAAATCATTGATTTTATTTATGACTTTTTACATAAAATGCATTTAAATGCTTATTGTATATCGTGTTATGTGATGGCAGTACAATGATAAAAATGGTTATGGTGGTCTTCAGCTGTATTACTATTAGGATAAAATTCAGACACTCAAATAATGTATAAGTTTATAACTGAAACAGGGTTTTGGTGTTAAACTTGGCCAAAATAATGGGTATATAAGGAACATTTGCTTAGCTTCCCAGAAGTTCTGTTCAAGAATTGACCACTGAGATGGTGAAGTGAGGTATAAAGGTTGATTTAGAGTTAACCAGGTAAAGCTGGAGGAGAAATTTCAATGATAAATACTAGTGTTGGGATTAAAGTTGTTCACCTGCACCCCAGCCTTTGGCCCTCGTCAGCTCTTACACCGTTGGCAGTTTCCCTCAGCTTATGTCTCCTCATCTTTCTGAAAATTCTTTCTGAAAAGCATTACTGTGCTGTTTGTGATTTTGAAAGCTCAGAGTGCCCTGTTGGGTTGTTGCAGCGACCCTGAGAGATGGGTACTGTTCTTGACCTCCACTGTGAAGATTAGAAGACTGAGGCGCTTCTTTTGACTGTTAAAGAATGGAGCTGTCAGTTTAAACGAGTGAAATTTACAACATGTCTTTAGAGTTGCCAGTTTACCCCAGTTAACTGAAATAGGAACCGGTGGATTGATTCAAATTCTACTTTCGCATGTATGTAGTAGGCTTGTTTGTGGTGGCCTGTGTCGGTGTGTGTGTGTGTGTGTGTGTGTGTGCATGTGCTGATGTGGCATCTTGTGCACTTGCCCGTAGAGGCTGGAGGAGAACATACGGTGACCCTCCATCACTTACCTACCTGCTTTGCCCGTGATGGAGTCTTCTGCTGACTCTAAGTTTGCCCTCTATGCGCTTTGGTGATGGGTTATATATGTGTGGCCATGTTGACCAGTTTACACAGGCTCCAGAGATTCAAACTCGAGTGGTCTTGGGTCCCACAGACCCTCAAACTTATTCAGGAAGTGCACTTAACCACTGGGCTCTCTCTGCATCCTATGTTCTATACTTTTTAAAAAATTTTTTTAAATTTTTATTTATTTTTGGAGAGAGACACAGAGAGAGACAGATAGAGAGAGAGGGAGAAGGAGACAGGTAGAGAATGGGCGCGCCAGCAGTCTCTCAGCAGCTGTGAACAAAATCCAGATGTGTGCACCCCCTTGTGGTTAAGTGTGGCATTGCGCTCTTGCGTCACTTTGCATCTGGCTAAACGTGGGACCTGGAGATTGGAACCGGGTTCTTAGGCTTAGCAGGCAGGCGCCTTAATCGCTAAGCCATCTCTCCAGCCCCCATGTTCTATACTTTTGACCTTGTGCTTCTCTTAGGCCGAGGATGGAGCTCAGTTGGAAGAGTGCTTGCCTAGCAGGCAAGAGGGCCTGGGTTCCATCCCCAGCTTTGCATAAATAAACAGGGATAACAGGGGTGGTGGCATGTTCCTGATACCTGGAAAGGAAGAGGCTTAGGTATCAGAAATTCAATACTCAGTTATATATTGAGTTTGAGGCTAGCCTGGGATACACAAGACCCAGTCCCAACAAACAAACAAACAAACCAACACTGCAGTTTTCATCGTACACTCAGCAGAATGTCTTAGGCTTTAGGTTAAATCTTCAGGTTGCACACCATCCTTGCTGACTCTGGGATTTGTTATTTTGGTCTGCTTGTCCGCTTGGTCTTTCTCCACAATGCTCTCCTTGGGTGTCCATGAGTTTTTAGTCCTCTGCTGTGTTTAATAGCAAACTGGTTGGCAGGTCTATATGCCAAGCAGAGCCTAGTCACAGGTTCCTGTAAAGTAGCAGCTTTCAACTGGGGGCAGTTTTGTGCCCCCTTATCCTCCCAACTATTTAGAGATACTTTTGTCTCCAGATAGCTGATGATATCTGAAGACTCTTTTGTTTTTTTTCTTTTAAATTTTTTTGACAGCTTCTATACTTGGACAAGAAACCATGATATTTCCCTCCCCTCCCCCATTTTCTACTTCACAACTCTGCTCTCCACCATATCCCCTCCCTCTCTTCTCTGTTAGTCTCGTTTATTTTGATGTCATCGACTGAAGACATTTTTATTGGACTACTTCTGACATCTGGCGAAGAGAGGCCCAGCGATGCTGGTAACCACCCTGTACCAGGCGGAACAGCCTGGGCAGCCAGGAAGGATGCAGTCCAAATGCCAGTGCCCAGGTGGGAAAATAGCTTTAGGGCAAAGGCATGAGAAAATCGCTGGCTATTGGTTGTAGAGGTGAGGTTGCAAATTCCAGAAAACAGATTATTTTCTCCCATGGCAAGTTCTTCATCAAAGAAATTCTGATATCTGCCTGGAGCTTAGGGGCAAAGGGAAGGAGCCGTCACCCCTTCCCCACACACTTCCATCCCTGAGCACGGCAGGAGTCTCTGTGCCAAATGGTCCTTTTCTTTCTTTTCTTTTCCACTCGCTTCCTCTCCCCTTCCCTTTCTTCTCTCCCTTCCTTGAACCTTTTGAGAAAAGGGTCTCACTTTAGCCTAGGCTGCCCTGGAACTCACTGGGGAGCCCAGGTTGGCCTCATATTCAGAGATCATTTTACCTCCACCTCCTGAGTGCTGGGATTAAAGGCATGCACCCCTGCACTGGGCTAAATGTTTCTTTTCTCTGTCTCTCTGTTCTAGTTCTAGTTCATTCAACTCTCTAGTCTACCCCATTTGTATGATTTTGAATTGAAAATACTTAGTACAACTTAAGAGTACAAAAGAGATGCATCTCTATTGTTCATCAATAACCTTTGTCACCATGATTTTAGTGGCATTATAATCTACCAACTAGTTATGCCATTAATGTATTTAACCATTTTCTAATAATTGGGTAGTTTTTTTTTTAAAAAAAAAAACAATTCTTAGGTAATTTTGAAATATTTAGGAGCCTTAGGGTAAATGCTTCCCTTTCCTTTACCTTTCTTATTTTCAGAAGAAATGATCCTGGTTCCTGGCATCCTCTAAAGTTAATCAACAGTCACCTTTCCTTTCCCTTTCCCTTTCCCTTTCCCTTTCCCTTTCCCTTTTCCTTCCCTTCCCCTTCCCCTTCCCCTTCCCCTTCCCCCTTCCCTTCCCTTCTCTTTGCCTTCCCTTCCTCGTCCCCTTCCCTTCTCCTTCCCTTCCCCTTCCCTTCCCCTTCCTGTTTTTTGAGGTAGGGTCTCACTCCAGTCCAGGCTGACCTGGAATTCACTATGTAGTCTCAGCGATCCTCCTACCTCTGTCTCCCAAGTGCTGGGATTAAAGGCCACGCCTTTAATGAGCCACCATGCCCGCCACAGGACACCTGATGGGTTCAGGTCCTTGGTTAGTGCTCTTTCTGAGGCTCACACACACCTGATGGGTTCAGGTCCTTGGTCAGTGCTCTTTCTGAGGCTCACACGCTGCTCTTTAGGCCGGCAGAAGCCCCTTCTCCCTTCCTCCTCCTGTACTTCTGACACGGATCCATTAGGCTTTGACTGAAACTCTGCTGCCTGGTCTGACAAGATGTTTCATGATTATTTTACACATTTCCTCCCCTTGTGTATTCGAAGGTAAAGTTCTAGAATTGGTGCTTTCTCTTGCTACTATCTATTCACTCCTGGCAGTGACCAGTAGAAATTCATTCACCTTGTTCTTCCCAACTACCAATTTAAACACTTTCTTTAAAAAAAAAATTAAACTTTTATTTATTTAAGAGAGAGAGAGAATGGTCACGCCAGGGCCTTCAGCCACTGCAAACGAACTCCACATGCATGCACCAGCATGTGCATGTGGCTTATGTGGGTCCTGAGGAGTTGAACCTGGGTCCTTTGGCTTTGCAGGCAAGCGCCTTAATTGCCGAGCCATCTCTCCAGCCCTAAACATTTTCTTAAAAATTACTTCTGTATGCATGCATGCATGCACGCTGCAGGCATGGCCTCGGTGTACATGTGGAGATCAGAGGATGGTTTTAAGGGGTCTCTGCGCCTCCTCCTTTAAGATGGGGTCTCTGGTGCTGCAAATCAAAGCCACACTAGCTGGCCTATGAGCTTTGAATTCTTGCTCTGCCTCCCACTGTTGTAGCCCATTGTGATCACACATGCACGATGCTTGTGCTACTTGGCCTCTAGATTGATGTGGGTGCTGGGGAATTGAACCCAGACCTGCAAGGCTTGCAAGCAAATCCCTTAACCAATGAGCCATCTTCCAACCTCTGTTATGCATTAAAAAATTCCAGTAATATCAGTAAGGTAACCAATGAGTTTATTTATTTTCCCTCTAATTTTTGATAGGTTACTTGACCTGTAGGGCCTGATCCTAGGCTAGTCGCATTCTTTTTTACTTAGCCTGCCCCATCCGGCTTTAGTTAAGTGAAATGAAGAGTGGCCATCAGAGAAGAAGTTCTTGTTTTGGAAGCGCGCGGCTTTGTCCTGGGTAGAGCTCATGGAAACAGTTTTCCCTGAGTTTTTCTGTGGTCTTTACATTAACAAGGATCATTTTGTCTACAATTAAAACCTTGAGTGAGGGAAAGAGAATGTGTGTGAGTGTGTGTGTGTGTGTGGTGTGAGTGTGTGTATGTGTGTGTGTGTGTGTGTGGTGTGTGAGTGTGTGTGTGGTGTATGAGTGTGTGTGAGTGTGTGTGTGTGTAACTATCTTAAGCATGTTATTCCTTATTCCTTCAACTTCTGGAATGAGGAGTTCCTGTCTTCTTTGATGCCACTGTAGCTTTCTTCCCTTTTATAATGTTATGTATTGATACATACAAGATATTTTTCTTTGAATTTTCTGATATTTAAAGTTTATTACTCAGTATTGACTGTTCTATATAAATTTAAATTTACCCATATATTCAGTTTATCCTTTAAATCACATATGTTTACATTCAGTTGGGTTGTTTTTTTTTTTAATTTTCTTGTAGTCCCCCCCCCCTCCCCAATGCCTCATCTCACTTACCATCTCATTTCTAACTCTCAGGGGGCCAATCACCATTCTAACTTTAAGGTGTGTGGATAGTTTTACCTCTTTTTGGAAGTTTATTAAATGACCCATACAGTATTATATTTACATCTATTTTTACTCAAATTATGCTTATGTAATTCATATATGATGTAGTTAGACTAAGTAATTCACTTTTGTTGCTGAAGAGTACTGAATTCTGTAAGTACAGCATCACCAGTTCAACTGTTAGATGTTTTGACTTTGATCACTTACTCAGTCATTTACTTATTTTTGTGGTGCTCAGGATTGGACCTAGGGCCTTGTGCATGCGGGGTAAACACTCTACCACTGGGCTACAGCTTAGCCCTACTTTCTGATGTCTGATTACTGTGCATAATGCTAGTGCTTAAACATCTTTAACTTGTCTTTATATATGCATGATTTTCTGTGGTGTAGACTGAGGAATAGAATGGTTTGGAAGTAGGGTTTGTATTCAACTATTTGTACACACATTTCTGTACATTTTGTACTTTAAGAATGGCATTGCTAATGGTCTGGAGAGATGCCTTAGCAGTTAAGGCATTTGCCTGCAAAGCCAAAGGATCCTGGTTCCATTCTCCAAGACCCACATAAGCCAGATGCACAAGGGGCACATGCATCTGGAGTTCGCTCACAGTAGCTGGAGGCCCTGGCACGCCCCCTTCCTCTCTCTCTCTCTCTCAAATAAATAAATAAATACAAATATTTAAAAAGTAGAATGGCATTGCTAAGTAATAAGATACCTGTTTCTAATTTTGTATCAGCTTATTCCTGTCAGTAGTGCCTGGCATTTGTTGCTCTTCCACACACATTCTGGCCTTTGCAATGGTAGGATTTGTTCATGCTTTAAAAATTTTTTTGTTTATTTTTATTTATTTATTAGCAATAGACAGAGAGAGAAAGAGGCAAGAGAGAGAATGGGCACACCAGGGCCTCCAGCCATTGCAAATGAACTCCAGATGCATGCGCCACCTTATGCATCTGGCTTGCGTGGATACTGGGGAATTGAACCTCAAACCAGGGTCCTTAGGCTTCACAGGCAAGTGCTTAACCACTAATCCATCTCTCCAGCCCCTTGTTCATGATTTTAAAGCATTAAAAGAAAAAAAAAAAAACTTGAGTATTTGCACACGAGTATGTGGGTGCACCAGAGCTTCTTGTCTCTGCAAACCGACATCAGATGCTTGAGCCACGTTTTTGTGCCTGGCCTACACAAGCAATTTGTGGATTGGGCCCAGGCTGGTACGCTTTTCGAGCAAGTGCTTTTAACTGCTGAGCTATCTTCCCAGCCCCATGCTTTGTGTTTGTGGTGCTAAGGATTGAACCTAGGGCCTTGTTTTTGAGACTACTTTTGGGGATTGTATAGATATTCCATTGGTTTAAATTTGAAACCCTACCTAGCTAACATGGTTGCACTTTTTCACATGTTTATTGACCAATTTATATATGTGTGTGTGTGTATTTTTTTTTTTTTTTTTTTGAGACAGGGTCTCACTGTAAGTCCAGGCTAACCTAGAACACCCTCTGTAGCTCAGGGTGGTCTTGAACTCACAGTGATCCTCATCCCTCAGCCTCTTGAGTGCTAGGATTTTAGACACAAGCCATCAAGCCTGGCTTGGAGATCATTTTAGGTGAAACATTTATTCAAGTCTTCTGCCTAGTTGGTCTTTTTTTTTTTTTTTTTTTTTTTTTTTTTTTTTTTTTTTTTTTTTTTTACTGATTTTGAGGATAAGTGTTGGAAAGAGCTGGATTGTGAATTAACATGTTAGTCAAATGTGTTATATTCGATTTCTACCACTCTGTGACTTTTCTCCTATTTTTTTTTTTTTTTTTTGTGGCGCTGGGGATCAAATCCAGGGTATTACACATGTTAGTTCTCTTTGTCTGAGCTACACCCTTGGCCCCTTAGTGACCTTTCTTTAAATGGGGTGTTGAGGGGCTGGAGAGATGGCTTAGTCTGCAAAGCCAGAGGATCCCAGTTTAACTTTCCAGGACCCACATAAGCCAGATGCACAAGGGGGCACATGCATCTGGAGTTTGTTTGCGGTGGCTGGAAGCCCTAGTGTGCCCATTCTCATTCTCTCTCTTTGCCTCTTTCTCTCAAATAAATAAAAATATTTGAAAAAAATGGGTGTTGATGAACGGAAGTTCACATTTTTCCTTTGTAACTAGCCCTTTTCATGTCCTATAAGCTTCAAGATCATGAAGATACTTTCCTATACTAAGTTATAGAAGCTTTGTTGTTTATACACACACACATTTTTGTTTTTGTGGTCTTGGGTCTTGAATCTAGGACTTCACTCGTGGCAGGTAAGTGCTCTACCACTGTGCCGTGCCCTCAGTCTTCTTTTTAATTTTTTGGGGGTGGGGGGAGAGACACAGAGAGAGACAGAGAGAGAGGGAGAGGGAGACAGATAGAGATGGGCGCGCCAGCAGTCTCTCAGCTGCTGTGAATGAAATCCACATGCGTGCGCCCCCTTGTGGTCAAGTGCGGCATTGTGCCCTTGTGTCACTGCATCTGGCTAAACGTGGAACCTGGAGATTGGAACCGCTGGAGATTGGAACCAGTGTTCTTAGGCTTAGGGGGCAGGCGCCTTAACCGCTAAACCATCTCTCCAGCCCAGTCTTTATTTTGAGGCAGAGTCTCACTAAGTTGCCTAGACTGGCCTTGAACTTGTGATTCTTCTTCCTCAGCTGCTTGAGTAGTGGGGATTACAAGCTGGAGCGACCAGCCTGGGCTCAGCTCAGATGCAGATCTACAGTCTGCCTTGACTTGATTTTGGTTTATGATATGAGGCAGTGATAATGCTGTGTCTTACACAGACAGCCAGTTCGTCCAGTGCCATCCATTCCCCTCTGCCCGGCAGTGCCAGCTGCTTCACTCAGCTCCTGTCAGGGCTCATGTGAGTGTGCTCTTGGGCTGTCCATTCTTTCTGTGCTGCCATGTCAGCCTCACAATGCCTTATATAGAAACATGTGACTGTCAGCATTACTCTTTTGAATTCAAAGTTCAGTTTGAGTAAAGTACATATGTTTACAGCATTGGCTCTTATAACTCACAAGTCTAATTAAGTTTTTTCATTTATTTAAGTTTTAAATTTCTCTCAAGAATACTTTGTAAAATAACTTCTTTTATAGCTCTGGCATGTTTTTCCTAGGTATTAATTTTTTTAATATATTTTTATTAGTTATGTATATATTATATATACAGCCATGATGGTACCATCGTTAGCCTTCTCCCTGTCCTCCCCCCATGGGTAATGTGAGTCTTGCCTTATGTGGGTAGTCATCAGTTATGCAGGAGAGGCAATGTCTCTGTATAATGACCCAACTCATGGCTCTAACAATCTTTCCACCCCCTCTTCCGCGAGTTTCCCTGAGCCGTGTTGGGTTCATTTTAGGTCTATTTCAGTGAGGAGGTTTTGTGAGTCTCTGTGTCTCCGGATATCTGATTTGATAGGGGTTGAGTGTTCTTTGTATCTATCTCCTTCACCCTTGTGCTGGTAGCAGGTTCACCAAGAAAGCTGCACTCTTGCTCATTTCCCCTATAACTCAGTGGCTTCATCTGGTGCCCTGTTATGGTGTGATGGGCTGATTCTCTCCTCAGGATATGCGTCCATCTGAAAGAGAGAAGCAGATTCTCCAATGGAGAGTGAGGTCAGTGCAAGATACATGGATAACCATTATTATTTTAGAGAGAATTTAATAGGTGTAGGCCCTCTTGTATCCCACTATTGGTGGGAGCTTGATATTGGAGAGCAGGCTCATTTTTGGATATGGTTCTGACTTGTTTCCTGTTTCCTGGTATGGATTCCATTCCACTGAGCTGATCTGTTAGCCAAATCTAGAGCAGTTGGTAACCCACCATGGCTGTGTGCCACTATTGCACTTGTGTGAGCATCACGTCAGGTTGTTTGCTGCTCAGTAGCTTTAGACCACGAGTTGCTTAGACAAATGTTGGTCGTTTTCTCCCAGTCACTTATGTAGCGCCTTCTGGCACTAGACAAGCTAACTGTCTGGGGACTGACTGTCTTCCAGATTCCAGCCAGGTCTCTCCATGTTCCGTCTGAACAGCATATGGTGTCTTCAGCAGTAGGGTCTTACCAATAACCTTTGGTGAGTCATCAAGTACTCCGACAGAAATCTGTCTTCTTTTGGGAAACCTTGTAGGTCTCACTGATAAACAGCTCCTTGTGGATGTTAACCACATGCTGGTTTTCGCTATTTGCTAGTGGTGCATGGAAATGCATTATATCTACTTACATAATATTTACGATACAGTGTCTGTTATAGCTACTTAATATCTACTGTATTGTGCTGTTTGCTAAATTCATGTAGAACCTTTATTTGTGGATCCTTTATTATGACATTTTGTTATCTTATTTCTTTTCAGTCTAGGCCCTCTGTGCACAGGTGAATGAGTCACTACAATAGGTCACCTTGTTTCCTCACGACTTCCTGTTTGTTGAATGTGAACACTCTTGCTCTTCACTGGGGTTCTCTTCGGCAGTCTCTCCTGTTGACTCACCCCTGCCCCCTTTCGGAAGGTAGCTTCTGCCACTTTTTTGTCCTCCCTTGGCTTGTTTGTTTAAAAAAATAAAAATCAAAAAGTTGATTTCAACTGAACCAAATGTATGATCCACAGACACTTAATGGTGTGGAAATCCTGGTATGTGTGAGACAGCTGGCAAGATGGAAGGAGCTGATGAAGCAGCAATCTGGCTGCAGTGCGCTCTCGGTGTTTGCTGGTGTTCTAATTAGTAGTGATCATTAGAAAGTGCCATATTCATTCACTCAACAAAATAAATACCTGTTTGAATAAAATATTAAAATTGGCAGTGATGAAAAGAAAAAATGTAGAATATAAACTTATTGCTAGCCTGACTTATTTTTGACAGACATGTAATTAGGTATATGAGTAATGATCAGTAGTCTAATTGGTATAATTTGATAGCTAAGCATTTTTTGAATATTAAATTCTTTAATGATTTGTTTTGGAGCTTGATGATAAGGATTATTTCATTTTAGCTAGAAAATTGACTTTCTTTTAGTACTCATTGGCAAATATTTGCTATCCTCACACAGTCCGAGTTCATGCAGTAAAACGTTGCTACCTCCACAGTAGCTGTTTTGGCAAAGTAGAAATTTCACACACGAATGTCTAGGGCAGGGCAAGCGTCTAGGATAAAATAGGAGCGCAGCATGTGTTGCATGGAGTTGCTTAACTTTTCCACGTAAACCACAGTGGGAGAGGATTGAATGTCTAACATATTTTTTGGAAGGGGATGATTTCACTGGTACCTATTTTACATCATGAGATTTACCCTCTGTTTATTTCTAGAAAAATATAAAATCTACAATGCGGTGAGATCATATTGTTCATTTAAAAATATTCCTTTTGTTCATTTTGGTCAATCAGTACTTGTGAAATTCATAGGACAATTTGATTTAGTGTCTTGCACCTTCATGAAAAACATATTGCTGGAGGCTGTGACATCATCCTCTCTGTAGGCCAGTGAAAGTACATTGCATCATCAGGGATCTGGCAGCTTGTAAAATTCGCAAAGCCTCTAGCACATGCTCCGTTGTGCTGCTGCAGTGATGGCAAAGCCGTTGGGAGCATCTGGAGAGCAACTCATGGTCTAGGGTATGGCGCAGCCGCTTAGATGGAAAGATGCCTGGAGAGACCAGCCACCCTCCCCAGCCTCCTTTTCCCATAAGTCTCGTACTTGTTGCTCCAAAAAGTAAGACAAATCAGAAAGGAAAGATATAATCAAATTATCTCCTGTTTTGAAAGAGACCATACAAAGAATGAATCAGATTCTAGAAGTGTGGTGCAAGTGTTTTATTTCCTAATGCAGATTTGCACACAACATGGGCTATTGTAAGCCATTTGCTTTTCTGAGGGTTCTACAAAGTACTTTATGTGCCAAGTTTAAAATATGGAATGCTTATGAAGTCTGGTTTCCAGTGCAAACTTTCAACGATATACCTTTCACATAAGAATGATCAGTGTTTGATGAATGGGACACGCCCGTTATCCTGGCTGGATCACAAAACAGGCGTGTATACATCACATGAGTTGTACATTATTGAAGTATGCCCTGTTGATGTGAACAAATAGGTCTCAGCTAAAAAATAGAAGCAAAAGTGTTTAAGCATATTTATTTAATAACATTTAATAATACCATTCTAAGAATTATGTTTCATTATAGTGTTTTTCAAACAAATTTTATATTGTGTTTCTCTTTACCTGTCGCCCCCCACTTGCCTTCTTTCTCTTTCCCTCCCCTGACTATAGCTTCCTTCCAGTGTCCTACAATATAGTTCCTTTGTTCTTTCTCACATGTAGACCCTGATTATAATATTTGTCCGTATGTGAACAAGGCACGTGAGCACTTGCTTAGATAGGATTCCTGCTAGATTACCATACTGTTTGCATGTATGTAGACAAGTACTCTTGAGTGAGCTACATCCTCAGCCTTTGTTTGTATGTGTGTGAAGGAAGGATGTGAGCGTTTGCATAGGCTGTGATTCCAGCTAGGAGACCACAGACAGGGGCAAGAGCTGATGACAAATTGGGGGGGCACAAAGGGGACATGCTGCCATTCAGTATGTTTTAGAGAGAATTTAAGTAAATTACAGTTTCTTTTTCCAGTGAGATAATGTATTTTAATTTTTTAACATCTCTGGGCTCACTTGAAATGCCATCAACCCTATGGTTTGGCCTTTATTCTGTATTTCCACAAAGTATAACCAGCAGTTCGTGTCTAGCTATTAAAACACAAAACCACGAAGAAAATAGACTTTCCCACAGCACAGGAGTCTAAGGGTAAAAATAAAAACGGAAGCAGAAGTGGCATATATACAACAATTCCCTTTTCTGCTTCTGGTTTTCTTTTTAAAAGAATATTTTTGTTTGTTTATGGGGGGAGGAGGGAGTGAGAATATGGGCACCCCAGGGCCTCCAGCCACTGCATGTGAACTCCAGATGCATGTTCCACCATGCACATCTGGATTACATGGGTTCTGAGGATTCGAACCTGGGTGCTTAGGCTTTATAGGCAAGTGCCTTAACCACTGAAGCTATCTCTCCAGCCCTACTTCTGGTTTTCTTAATTTTCCCTTTGTTCACAGGCAATTTTTTTTCTTTCTTGAAAAAACAGGTTGAAAAGCAAGTTCAAACTGTAGTTGGTTGTAATTATTTTAGAAACTGGACTGATGGGGTTTTGGAGGATGCATCAGAGAAGCTGTCAGAGCCTGGTCTTACGTCTTCCTTGGACATCCTGATTTTTCTCACCAGTTCTGAGTTTTGTTTTTCTAGATATTCCCACTTCGATGGCATTTACATTTTCAGATGAGTTGCCTTAAAGTTTCTCATAGTATTCCCCATGACCTTTAACATCTCTCTTGGGTCTGGGGGTCCCTTTCATCTTTTCTTTCCCAATACTTTTGAAAATCACTTGTGCTGGTTATTTTTGCATAGCTGGAACCAAAATACCTGAGAGAACAAGTTAAGGAGAGAAAGATTTGTTTTGGCTCACAGTTCAGAAGGTTCAGTCTGATTAGTTGACCTCAAATGTGCAGGTAGGATTGTCATGGTGGCAGGAGCATAGCAGGCTGTTAGGTCTACGCAGACAGGAAGCATAGCAAAAGGGGAACACCGACATTGGCCAGGGCAAGGGATTGCACTCAGGGACAAACTTCTAGTGACCTGTTTCCTCCGATTACCTGTTTGCTTTTACAACTTCCCAATAATGCCATCATATTAAGAACCCATCAACAGTCAGGTGCAGGAAGTTATGAGACTTTCTGAAGCACTAATAAAGAGTGGAGAATGATGCCCTAGTCACAAGTGGGGAAGCTCAGTATTGTACAGATGCCTCCCCTCCTAAGTGTTTGTGGCATTGGTTCATAGCCAACAACTAGCAGACATATACTGGTGAGAGAGAGCGTGCTCCTGCCAGAAAGCCAGATTTACCATGGAATCCAGATGATGAAGACGATATGGCCTACAACAGGGCAGAGGAGTGGAAAAAGGATGCTATGAAATAGTTTATGCGGATAAGAATGGGGCTAAGTAACATGATACTAAATGGAGAAAAACTTGAAGCATTTCCACTAAAATCAGGCACAAGTACTGGAAGTCTTAGCCATAGCAATAAGGCAAGAGACACACATAAAAGGGATACAACTTGGAAAGGAAGAGATCAAGTTATCATTATTGGCAGATGATATGATTCTTTACCTAAAGGACCCTAAAGACTCTACTAGCAAACTGTTAGAGCTGATAAACTCCTATAGCCTTGTAGCAGGATATAAAACAAACACACAGAAATCAGTAGCCTTCCTATATGCTAACAACAAACACACAAAGGATGAAATCAGAGAATCACTCCCATTCACAATTGATTAAAAAAAATAAAGTACCTTGGGATAAACCTAACCAAGGAAATGAAGGATTGCTACAATGGGAACTTTAAAACACTCAAGCGAGAACTTGCAGAAGACACTAGGAAATGGGCAGACACCCCATGTTCTTGGATTGGAAGAATCAATATTGTAAAAATGGGACTCTTACCAAAAGCAATCAACACATTCAATGCAATCCTCATGAAAATTCCAATGACATTCTTCATGGAAATAGAAAAAAAAATCCTAAAATTCATTAGGAAGAACAAAAAATCCTTGAATATCTAAAATAATTTTGAGCAACAAAAATAAGGCTGGTGGTATCACCATACCTGATTTTAACCTGTATTACAGAGCCATATTAACAAAAACAGAATGGTGCTGGCACAAAAACAGACGTGTAGATCAATGGAATAGAATAGAGGACCCTGATGTAAGTCCGGGTAGCTATAGCCACCTAAACTTTGACAAAAATGCCAATAATACTCATTGGAGAAAAGACAGGCTCTTCAGCAAATGGCGCTGGGAAAACTGGATATGTATCTGTAGAAGGATGAAAATAGATCCTTATCTCTCTCCATGAACAGGAATTAAGTCCAAATGGATCAAAGACCTTAATATCAGACCTGAAACTGCTAGAGGAAAAAGTAGGGAAAACTCTTCCACATATTGGTCTTGGTAAAGACTTTCTGACTATAACCCCAACTGTTCGGGAAATAAAACCACAGATCAACCACTGGGACCTCATGAAATTACAAAGCTTTTGTACAGCTAAGGACACTGTGAATAGAGCAAAGAGACAACCTACTGAATGGGAGAAAATCTTTGCCAGCTATACATCTGACAGAGGGTTAATATCGAGGATATACAAAGAACTCAAAAAATTAAATAATAAGAAATCAAACAACCCAATTAAAAAATGGGCTATGGAACTAGAGAGCTCTGAGAAGAAGAAATACAGATGGCATATAAACATCCAAAAAATGTTCTACATCCCTAGTCATCAGGGAAATGCAGATTAGAACTACACTGAGATTCCATCTCACTCCCGTCAGATTGGCTACCATCATGAAAACAAATGACTATAAATGCTGGTGAGGATGCGGAAAAAGAGGAACCCTTCTACACTGTTAGTGCGAATGCAATCTGGTCCAGCCATTGTGGAAATCAGTGTGGAGGTTCCTGAGACAGCTAAAAATAGATTTACCATATGACCCAGCTATACCACTCCTAGCCATATATCCTAAGGACTCGTCTCACTGCCTTAGAGATACTTGCTCGACCATGTTTATTGCCACTCTATTCACAATAGCTAAGAAATGGAACCAGCCTAGATGTCCTTTAACTGATGAGTGGATAATGAAGATGTGGCACATTTACACAATGGAGTTCTACTCAGCAGTAACGAGAAAGGAAGTTACAAAATTTGCAGGAAAATGGATGGATCTGGAAAGGATTATACTTAGTGAGGTAACCCAGGCCCAGAGAGCCAAATGTCACATGTTCTCTCTCATATGTGGATCCTAGCTATAAATGATTAGACGTCTATGTGAGTAAAAATAAAACTCAGTAGCAGAAGCCAGTAAGCTAGAAAGGGGATATAAAGGGAATAGAAAGGGAGGGAGGGGAGAACTTAATAGGATGGTATTGTATATATGTAAGTAGAAGAATAGGTTAATGGGGGTGAAAAGGCCTAAGTGAGGCCAGGGGAAGAGATTGAGCAAAGGAAAGGTGGAGAGAGGGCTAATCAAAATCTAAGAGGATATAAATAAGTCATATGGAAACCTACTTTTCTGGACAATGGAACACTCAGAAGCCATAGATTGTTACTAGAAAGTTTTCAGTGCCAGGGATGGGATACCTTCCAGTGAATTGTTGGCCAGAGAAGTCACAGATATCCCCAAAACATTATAGGCCATTGCCAAGGCCTTTGGTTTCCCACCAGGAATAGATGGTAAGACCCTATTGCTGAAGACTCCACATACTTGGCCTGCAAGGTCACTGAGAAATCCTGCTGGGGCTGAGCTGAAAGCCTCCTCCATGTGGACCAGCTGACAGAAAGCTGGAAAAAGTTCAATGGGAGAGAGAAAACACCATTGAAGATACTCAACAGTGAACATTGCAAGCTTTAAATTTGGCCAGCCAGGCAAAATGAGCCAATGGGTGTAATAGTGGCATGTCTGTTATGGGGGAAACCAACCACTCTCTAATTGGCCTGGAGGCCTGCTCCATGGGAGGGAATACATCCCTGATACTGAAAACCTACAACATGAGCCCTAGGGGTGTAATGTCCACTGATGTCTGGCTAAATGTATATACTATGCTCATCATACTGCCCAGTAAGCACTTCTCATAATGTCCATACCTATATATTAATGCTACCCTCACTTTTGGTTAGAGAAGCTTCTCTTTTCAGATGGTGGTGACCTTGGGATGACTCAGAAGGCACCATGGTGCTGAGAAGAAGTGACAGAGTAGTGCTCAGCTCTGAAACATCTCTTAACACACCTTCCAAGGCTCAGGGTCCATTGAGGAAGAGGGGGTGGAAAGAACGTAAGAGCCAAAGGAAGAGTAGGACTCCTTACAACGTGCTCCTCCAGACACAAAATGGTCTGGATATCCATGACCTCACAGTGCCTGACACAACCTACACAAGACCATCATAATAGGAGGAAAATATCATGACATCAAAATGAAAAGAGAGACTGAGAGGAGGAAGGGATATGATGGAAATTTGAGTTTCAAAGGAGAAAGTGGGGAGGGAGGGAAGTACCATGGGATATTGTCTACAATTAAAGAAGTTGTCAATAAAAAGTAAAAATAAATAAGCCAGACGCGGTGGCGCACACCTTTAATCCCAGCACTCAGGAAGCAGGGGTAGGAGGATCGCCGTGAGTTCAAGGCCACCCTGAGACTACAGAGTGAATTCCTGGTCAGCCTGAGCTAGAGTGATACCCTACCTCGAAAAATCAAAATAAATAAATAAATAAAAATAAATAAAGCAACAACAAAAAGAATGGGGCTAAGGATGTAGCTTAGTGGTAGGGGGCTTATCTAACATTCATGAGGCTCTAGGTTCAATTCAAGAATGATTTTGGACCCCAGTTTCATAATCTAAACAAAATCAATTGTAGGTAAGGTAAAGATATAAGTGACAGGGACCGGAGAAATGGCTTAGTAGTTAAGGTGCTTGCCTGTAAAGCCTAAGGACCCAGGTTTCTATTCACCAGTACCCACATAAGCCAGATGCACAAGGTGGTGCATGTGCCTGGAGTTCATTTTCAGTGACTGGAGATCCTGGTGTGCCCATTCTCTTATCGGTCTGCCTCTTCCTTTCTCTCTCTCTCTCCCTCTCTATCTTAAATAAATAAGTAAATACTTTAAAAAATTTTTATTTATTTATTTGCAAGCAGAGATAGAGAGATAAAAGAGAGAATGGGCACGCCAGGGCTTCTAGCCACTGCAAATGAACTCCAGATGCATGTGCCCCTTGTGCATCAGGCTTACATGGGTCCTGGGGAATTGAACCTGGCTCCTTTTGCTCGCAGTCAAACACCTTAACTGCTAAGCCATTTCTCCAGCCCATAAATACTTTTTTAAGAAAACTTTTTAAAAAAGATGTAAATGACAAAAGCAAAACCCAAAACTTCTACCCATGTGTGAAAATTTTATGTTAAAACTAAAATTTTAAAGAAATAAGTGAAAAGGGTATAAATTAGTAGATTAGTAGAGTATATATTACTTGCAAAGTTTTCTTTCCTGAAAATGCAAAGAGCACCTATAAAAGCATAAGAAGAACAGCTGAAAAGAAAATGGGCAGAATCTATAGGGAATCTATAGGGCCACTAGACACAGAATGTGATGTCACGTCACGCATGTGGAACAGAGAAGCACGGCAGTGACCTAGCCACTCTGCCCTGCACCCTGGTGAGATGTAAGGAACTGTTCATACTCAAGCCCCGGGTGGAATGGCTTTTACGTTTGTGAGTGAGGTAGAAGATGTAACCCCTCTGATGGTTACTTTGCCTGTCAGCTGCCCGCTGACCTCGACTCACCTGTGAGGGATTATGTGTGCTAGTGTGTGAGGGGTAGTCTTGATTAATTAAAGAGGGAAGACCCACCTTAACTGTGGGTGGTACAGTTCCTCTGGGTGAGGTCCCGGACTGCACGAAGAGGAGAGTGCTGGTTGAGCATCAGCCTTCATTGCTCTCTGCTTCCTCCCTGCGCTGTGTGGGATCGGCTCTGCTTCAAACTCCTGCCACCATGTCTTCCTCACCATGATGGACTGTAGCCTTGAACTGTAAGCAAAATAAATCCTTCCTCCTTTAAACTGATTTTTATCCGGTATTGTATTCTAGCAACTAGAAGGTAACTGACCCCATTTTAGAAAACAATGTGATACTAATTAATCCAGCTAGAAAGAGGGCTGTGTACAAAGCTCAGTGGCAAAGTGCTGGCCTAGCAACTATGATGAGCCCCGGGTCATGTCCCCAGCACCCAACCAAAACATACTATGATTCCCCTCGACCTAGAACTTCTCAAGAATATAACTTGGCAGTTGCTTGCAGATCCCTCAGTGCTCCACCTGGCTGTCTTTCTGAGTTCTAACTCAAAGAACACCATTGTCCCTTTCTCTCTCTCTGGATCCTGGCCCCAGTCCTAAGCCTGCTTGCCCAGACATTCTGGCTTTTCTCACTTTCTCTGAGGATCCCTCCCCACCATGTCTCCATGTAGCTGCTTACAACTTCCATTGCTGAACCCGCCTGCTTCGTGGACCCTAACGGAAAGAGCCCGGCTTTCCCCTTGTCATCCATCGCTTTCCTCCCAGCAGCTGCCAAGATTGACCGCTTGCCTGTCCTACGGGTTTCTCTCAAATGTTAATAAAATTGCCCTCAGATTTAAAGAGAAAGAATGCATCTTAAGGACTTTCATGAATACATGTACTAGAAAACTTTTATATGGTGGGCTGGAGAGATGCCTTCGTAGTTAAGGTGCTTGCCTGTGAAGCCTAAGGACCGAGGTTCGATTGCCCAGAACCCACTTAAGCCACATGCACATGGTGGTGCATGCGTCTGCAGTTTGTTTGCAGTGTTTGGAGGCCCTGGCGTGCCTATTCCCCCCATCTTTCTCATAAATAAATAATAAAATATTGAAAAACAAACTTATTTGAATGTTTTAAAATGTTTTTAATAATGAAGACAAGAAAATTCAGAAATAATTCAGATATCTGTTAACAAGAAAATAGCAAATAATTGGTAGTTTTTCTGTATTATGTAATGTTAGACAGTGGTGAAAAATAAATGGTCTGTAAGACATGAAGTCTTTAAAACATATTATTGAGCCAGAGAAAAAATAAGTTGCAGAACTCTTCCTACAATTTGATACTCTGTGTACAAAGCTTAAAACCAAGCAAAAGTGAGCAATATGTTGTTGAAACATTCACACGAGCGTTATAAAGCCATTTTTTTAAAGTGAAAGTAGAGTCTAGGTAATGGTTATCCACGGAGGAGTGCAGCAGTGGGAGACGGGGCAGTGACACGTGACACTGTAGTAATCCCAAGCTTGCTTGCTTGTTCCTGGGTGGCCCTAGTTAGCCATACTCTGCTAACGGTGTTTTACAAAATGTATATGCACCTTTACAAATGTTACGTGTTCCTTTTGTGTTCTGAATGATACATTAATATGATAATGTGGCCTTCCCCAACTTGGAGTGACTATCTCCGTTCCTTGGCATGGAGTTGCTTTTCTCATCTCTGCTCTATTGCCACACGGCCTTCCCAGTCTGACCTTGCTGCATCAGACGCCCTCCTGTTACAGACGTTGAGGTTCCATTGAGGCAGCTTGGGTGATCCAGGATGATGATCTCATCTGAATCTCTTCATTTTAAAGACATGTTTGCAGAGTTGCTTGGCCATGTAGGGCAGCACCCTGATGTGTTTGGAAATGTGGATGCGGGCATCTTTGCAGGAGAGGTGGGGCGTCACTCACCCACCATATGCCCATTGCTTTCTGCAACACCTTTTCTTCTAGCATCTTACAGATGACTGGTGAGTAATTGATCAACATCCTTCCTCCTCTGAATTCTGATCCTCTGCTTCTCTGTGCTTGGGGCTCTTGGCATCTTTGAGGGCACTTTTTAAAGCCGTGGGTATAGACTGTGATGGGGTATGGTAATTCATCTTGTCTTTCTCTACAATCTTAACTTTGGATTTTAAAGAAATGTGTCAGTATTTGACCTGGGGAATGCAGATTTTTCTCTGCTAATACTGTTTGTCAACTTAACTCTTCCCCTTTGGTGAAATGTCAGTTCGATGGAAGAATTTTTCTTTGAGTTACCTTGGCAGTCCTCAGTCCTTTGCTTGATGAAAGTCTTTATTTTAAACATTGTTTTATTTTCATTTATCTAGGAAGAAGTTTCAGCTTGATTTCACAATCATAAAAGCTAGCATGAGGACCAGAGTTCATTGCCCAGCACCCATGTAAAAAGCCGGCTGCAGCCTCACATACCTGCAGACCTGGTGCTGAGGGGGTCGAAGACAGGAAAATTACTGGGGCTTGTTGGTCAGCCATTCTGACCAAAAAAAAGACAATTTTAGGTTCAGTGAGAAATGGTGTCTCAAAGAGATAAAGTAGAAAAGCTGTGAAGGAGGACATGGCTCCTGTAGCTTCTATGTGTTCCCACACCACATGCACACACCAACATGTATACAAAATCCAAGAAAATTAATACACTCAACACTAGTTGAATCCAGTTCTTTTGTGAATTGTTGCTTGGCTGTTGGGTGCCCAGACTATCTCATCAAAGGTGCTTTGGCTCCCAAGGGTACCTTTTGGTGTGAATCATGAGATTCTTTTGTACTTGGAGCTATTAGAAAGACCTAACACTTAAAATTTCACTCTGTAAGTAAGTTTTAGCATACATCCATATAGACTTGATGCAATGGACTTAATAGAATTGGGGACTGGAGAGATGGCTTAGCAGTTAAGGTACTTGCCCGTAAAGCCAAAGGACCCAAGTTCAATTCCCCAGGACCTGTGTAACCCAGATGCACATGGTGCATATGCCTAGATTTTGCAGTGGCTGGAGACCTTGGCATGCCCATTCTTTCTCTCAAATAAATAAATACACATAAAAATAAATGTTCCAGGCATGGTGATGCATGTATTTAATCCCAGCACTTGGAAGGCAGAGGTAGGACAATCACCATGAATTTGAGGCTACCCTGAGACTACACAGTGAATTCCAGGTCAGCTTGGTCTAGAGTGAGACCCTACCTCGAAAAACAAAAAAAAACAAAATTGAAGTTGATGTTTCATTTTTCTATTAGGAGTGAATTAATTGCACATATTTTCAGTTTACAGTTTAGAAGCCCAGGATATGTTGCTTTTCAGGTGGAAGGAAAATTTGCTTTGGTAAAGATAAAAATAATTTGTGAATTTCCTCTGTCCAGTTAGGGATGATTTTATACACAAAAGCTACTACAAGGTTGTGTTTCTGTCTGAGTGAGATGTGAGGTATATTGATTATTCATGTCTGCAAAATCTCAAGTATAGCAGTGGCTTTGATTTTGTATTAAAACAAATCAATGCTGGGTGTGGTGTTGCATGCCTTTAATGCCAGCACTTGGGAGGCAGAGGTAGGAGCATTGCCATGAGTTTGAGGCCACCCTAAGACTACATAGTTAATTCCAGGTCAGCCTGGGCCAGAGTGAGACCCTACCTCCAAAACAAAACAAAACACAAAACACACACACACACACACAAATTCACGATGTAAAATGTTTTTCATGGGAAGAGAAACATTTTAGGTAATTGCTAGGAATAAGAGAGGAATAGTTAGCTGTGTTTTACAAAAAACCTGGGGGGCAGCAATGCCCGTTTATTTATTTAAAGGTGTTTGTAGCATCTGAGTATATTGAAATCAGCTACCTGTGATGATAGGGTTAGAGGGAAATGACATGCGGCTACACAAAGCAGAAAAGCTAGAATAGCAGTTTAGAACACAAAGTGTGTATATGAAAGCTAAGATACACAGTTGAATAACTTCCCATCAACATGTGAAACAAAGGGCAGTCTTGAAATGATGCGCTAAAATAAGATGACGATGATGATGATAGCCGTGCTGCCTAATGCCAGAGGCACTAGGTCTGGGACACTGTCATAAACTGAACAGGTTGAAATGTCCTCACAGTTGCCACAGGAGGCCAGAATGACAGACATCGAAGGCAGACGGTTGGGGGAAAGAACATGAATAAAGAAATACTAAGGGCCTGAGCAAGTGATCTTCATGAACTGCGTCTATTTTGTGCCTCTTACATGAGCTCTTCAAAATACCCCAGTCTTTCCCTTACTTTCATGTCTGCACTTTTCAGACCTCAGAATCGTGGTGTTACAGAAAAGTGCCAGCTGCTTTGGAGAGGAAACTTCACAAATCTGGGGCTGTGGTTTCAGGTAGAATGCCAGATTCTCTAAAGAAAGTCCGCATCAGTTTAAAAGGGTTTGTATTCTTGTACAGAATCCAACAATTCTCTCTGACTTGTGCGGCCACAAAGAAAAGCCGAGTTTCCTTTTACACATTGAATTCGTGTGCATGGAGCTTGTACACAGTAGTGCTGGTTCTCAGAGTATGGCATGTGGACCCTTGAGGGTCCCCAAGACTTATTTCATGGAACTAAGGTCGAAGCTATTTTCATGATAATATTCTGATGCTGTTAGCTTCTTTCTAGGTTGATGTGTGCATTGGTAATAAAAATAAGAGGCACTGCTGGGTTACACCACACAGATCAGAGCCAGGACGCTGCCTGGTGCTAGTCAGTGGCTCATTATACCTTCTACCACCAAGCGTTCGCATTCAAAACTAAGCGCTTGTTTTAACAATGTGTCAGCTAAGCAGTAAAAATGATGAATTTAGTCTGAGCAGTTGAGTGATGTTTAGTGTAGAGGAAACCGGAAGTACTTTGTTCAAAGCAGCAAGGCTGTGTTTGTCCTGAGGAAAAAAGACTGTGGCCTTGCCTTCCTTGTGACCACGTCCACTCCTTTTTCATAAGTACCTTTGGAGCTACAGATTTCTGAGATCGTTTATTCTGATCAAGCGATACTTGGAAGACTTTTTTGAAAAAACTAATTATTGAAGTGAGTGTCATTTCAGAGACAGTAACAAACCAGTCTAGGGGCAAGAAAAGCTTCCCAAGAAAAACGAATTTTGAAAGTCTTCTTAATGGTACACCATGACGCTGCCCGTGTCCCTGGGCTTACAGCTTTTTAGATGGGATGATGTGGAATAAGCAAAGGGGGTAAACTTGGGGAGCATCTGCAGAGCTCAGTGATTCATCCTTTCCAGTGCACGGTGCTGCGGAATCCTGGATGGGCCCGAGCTGTGCTGAGTGCGGGCGAGCTCCTGACTGTGGCATTTGGGATGTCGGGGAACAGGGCACTGCTGCCGAGTCCGCAGGGCATCTCACTGAGAAGTTGCCACCTGCCCTACAAGTGGGACATAGCGTCAGTAAATGTCTGGAACCAGCTTACAAGGCTACAAACTGTTTCTCCTTGTCCAGGTCCAAGTTGTGTAAGGCCTGATTCACCATGTACGCCAATCACAGCAGCGTATAGCCAGTGGAATGTAGAAGTACGGAAAATAATTCAGTTCTGTTCTTTGTAGCCAGAAAAGAGAGATACTGCAAATTTGTAAAACAGTGCTACTTTCTTCTGAAAGTTTGGAGAATATATTTTTTATTAACATCTTCTACAGACATGTTTATTTAATTTATTTTTATTATTATTTTGGTATTTCCAGGTAGGGTCTCGCTGTAGTCCAGGCTGACCTGGAATTAACTATGTAGTCTCAGGCTGGCCTCGAACTCACAGCAATCCTCCTACCTCTGCCTCCCAAGTGCTGGAATTAAAGGCCTGTGCCACCACGCCCAGCGGACATGTGTATTTTAAACATTCGTGAATTCGAGTTTTTCATTGTAGTACTGTACACATCAATAGATAGAACTGATGGAACGACTGTAGGCTCTCAGTGACTTTTAAGAGACCCAAACAGAACTGTTGCTGTTGTTGCCACCAGTTGAGCAACTCAACTCAGGCAATTTTCATTTTCTTGGGTCATTGCACCAAGATACATTACCCTGAAACATTAAAGTCTAGCTTCTAAGATTTAGCTACCACATGACCACATGCCTCTCCTTTGTCTTTAAAGCCTACTTCTCTGGCCTCTCTTCTTCCCTGGTGACAGTGGGGCTAGTACAGTGGTATGGAGAGAATCTCCTCCTCTACACTGCTCTCCCTCAGGTCCCTGAGAGTCTCACTGAACCTGGAGGGCTCCTTTTTGGGTTAGACTGGTTGACCAAGGAGCCCCAACGATTCTCTGGCCTCTGTCCCCTCAGTTCCAGGCTTGCAGACATGTGTGGCCATCCCAAGCGCCAGCTCTTTACGTGGGCGCTAGGGATTGAACTCAGCTTCTCATGCCTGCGCAGCAAGCCCCTTCCTGTGGAACCTCACCTCTCTGAACCGCCTCACGACCCTGCGGAGAAGGCCTGGAATTAGATGCGCTATTCCCGAGTGTTGGGGCTAGAGCACAGATCAGCCAGATCCACACAGCTCTCAAGCCAGCACTGCTGGGCAACTTGCATCTTGTGACAGCGCTCCAGTGTTGGGTCTCTCCTGGGTGCACAGGAGCCTTTTACAATGCAGGGTGGTTCGAGCTCAGCTGCCTTCACTGGATCCTGAGGAACCGCCTGCATCATGTGTAGGCCAGTCAATAGGCTTTTCTTCTTCTGTTTGTTTTTCTTCTGCCATCTCTGGTCACTGCCCCTCTTCCCCTAATTAGATAGTGGCTGCTCTGCTGGCTCAGGACAGCAGCTGGGGAAAGTCTTGTGATTGTCTTATCTGTTTCCCATTCTTCACAGGTGATTCTCCTTCCACTGTATCCTTCACTAGGCTGTAGGAGGCCCTCCCAGCTTCTGTTGCCTTTTTTTCTTTTTCAGTGAGACTGTTTGCTTTCTTTTTACACACATACTCTTTCTCTCTCTCCCCCCTTCCCCTCCGTCCCTCCCCCCCCCCATGGGGAACTAGGAGTGACAGCATGAGGAAGGTGGTTGATGGTTACATTTCAGCCACCTGTTAAGCTCTAAAACAAGCATACAGTTCTGGTTGTTGGAAGTTTTTCTTAAAAATATAGGATTTTCTTAAAATAGTTTTTCTTAAAAATATAGCAGTAAATTTGAAGGACATTGCCCCTGTTGTATGGATTTCATTACCTTTATGTTTATGCAGATAAAAACAATAAGATAAATTTAATATAATAGTCAAGAACTAATTTTGGTTAAATAAGAATGTTGTCTCTTGGGGGAAGCATTTGAACTGAGACTAGAGAGGGTGTGAATACTTCAATCCCCCAGACTCAGGGCCATTGCAGCCTTAGGTGAAGAGGACTTCTGGGCTTAATATATAAAGTTCCTGTGTTTGGAACTTGGGGTAGAGGGGCTTGTGAGAGGCTTGTAAGGGCTGGGTCACACATGGCCCCAGAACGAATGTGAATTTCTAAATGCATTAACAAACACACCTCTAATCTCCAGTGTAATGATGAGCCCTGGCAAAACTTAAGGAACTGACAACAAATTTATGATTGCTGGGTATTTCCATTGGGAATGAAGTCTGGTTCCCATCTACTGTTCATTTTCCATACATTTCCTAACCAGACCCTAGTGAATCTCAAAATTATGGGTTTATCAGTTTTACCAGAATTTGGGATTGTGGACAAAGGGTATGTAAGCTCCCACAGGAAGATGATAGTGGGCAACAACATGGCTCCTCTTCTCCCCGAGTCTTTTTCCTGTGGGAGGACTCCATCTCTTCTGATGACGCAGAGCTGTCTTCTTTGGAAGTAGACAGATAAGCCAATGGCTGTTTCAGCTCGGGTCCAATTAGCCTGTGTTGATAAACAAGAGTAAAAGAATCTAGATTTTCATAATACACCTGTTCTACCTGGTCTTGCCTTCATCTTGCGTGCCCTCCATCATTTGCCACTTGCTGTGGTCAAAATTAATTTTCCTGCTCCGTGTCCATCTAGGCTTTCCTGCTGACACTGGCTTCATTCAGGTCCTCTGCCCCTACTTTGTTGCTTTTGAGGAAATGTCAAAAGACACGACATTTAGTTTAGTGTTCCTCAGAAGTGAAAACTTTACTTGAGCACGGAGGGTACCAATTGATGTTTTAATTTCTGTCCTTAGGACTTGCTTTTTCTTGCATGTGGCATGCCAGCTGAGGGAGGAGGGACTGGGTATAAACTGACTTGCTCTTTCTTGCATGTGGCATGTCAGCTGAGGGAGGAGGGACTGGGTATAAACTGCCACTTGGATGCTTTCTATTGTTCAGAGATGTCATGAATTAAATCTCATGATAACTCTGCAGAGAAGATACTTCATTATCCTGTGCTGAATATGAGGAAACTAAGGTTTAGGATGCTAAGTAAGCCGTATAGTGGCAAGTCAGGGGCAAATCTGGGTTTAAACTGAGAAGAATTTGATCTCAAGTCCTGAAAAATGACTGTGGGATTACCTGCCTTGTGACTTGTACTTCCTCCTTTTTCCATACTGTACTTTTGGAGCTGTAGATTTATAAGGTAGTTTATTCTTATCAAGTGATATTTAGAAATATATAAATATATAACAAATAATTGAAGTGAGTGTCATTTCAAAGACAGCAGTAAACCAGTTTTGGGGCAAGAAAAGCTTCCAGGCAAAAGTTAGAATTTTGAAAGTCTTCTACTACACCACAAAGCTGCCATGTCCCTGGGCTCACAGCTTTTTAGAGGGTGGCAAATTCATGAGTAAGTTACATTGTCAAGTTATTTCTTATGAACTAGAGTATTTCAAGTAAATTCTCCCATGTTCGTTTTCCTTGCTCCCTTGTGCTTTCCCGCATGTGGAGAGCAGTGAACTCAGTACAATGAAGGGTCTGTGTACATACCTCAGGGAAGCTGGGAAGGCAGTTGTGTCCACTGAGCTGTTGGAAGCTGCTTGAGTATACCCAGTTGTTGAGTAAGAAAGGAAAGCTAGAAGAATCTCAACGGGGGTTGTCACTGAGCAGGGACGCATTCTTTGGGACTGTCCTACCATGGTGGACCATGTCCTCTTAGGGGGTCGTCACTTCTTTAATGGCTGTTTTTTTTCTGGATAAAGCCCTAGCATTTTAGTGTGACTCACACATCTGTACTGTTATTATTTTCCTAGAAAAATACATATAAACAAGTTGCATAGTTTACAGACCACAGACCAGCTAAGAGCTGCCCATGGACTCTCTAAGTCCAAAGGTCCTAAATGTGTGACTTGCTCCTAGCCAAGACAATTTCATTCCATATTCTGTAGTGGAACAATTTTATTTTAAAGCTGTAATTATAGTGCATGCTTGTAAAAATGAAAACTACAAACAACTGTACACAACATAATCTCTATTTATACATGGACACTGCTCCCTGTTCCATGACCTCATTTGCAATATTATCCATTACCACCCTGGTAAAAACTTGAACACCTCCCAGTTTTTCAGTAACTGTTGACATTTCAATAATCAGTGAAATACAATTTAATTGTTTTTTTAATTTTGGCCTGGAGAGATGGCTTAGCAGTTAAAGCACTTGCCTGCAAAGCCTAAGTACCCATGTTCAACTCTCCAGATCCCACATAAGCCAAACGCACAAAGGTGAGGCAAACGCAAGGCCGCACATGCCCACTAGGTGGTACAAGCATCTGGAGTTCAGTTGCAGTGGCTGAGGCCCTGGCACACCAATTCTGTCTCTCTGTGTCTCTCTCGCTCTCTCAAAAAAAATAAAATTAAAGAAATTTATTTTACTTATTTATTAGAGAGAAAGGGGGAGAGAGAGACAGAGAATTGGTGTGCCAGGGCCTCCATCTGCTGCAAATGAACTCCAGGTGTGCATCTGGCTTACGTGGGTACTGAGGGGTCAAACCTGGATCCTTAGGCTTCACAGGCAAGCACCTTAACTGCTCTTAAGCCATCTCTCCAGGCCCATAAAGTTGTTTTAAATGGAAGGCTTGATTATAATAGCACAAGAAGGGTGAAAGACGTGTACAAATATGGGGCTCCTTGACATGAAGCAGGCTGCACCCCTCTCGAGTATATAAATCCTATTGGGTTTTCTTGCTGCTGTTTACTCACTGAAGCATTCCAAAGCTGACCACTCTTTCTGCGATGTTGTTCTGGGAACTGAGGGAACTGGATCTGCATAAATGTTCTGAGAAATAATTTCAGATAGAATCCTTACATTTTCAACCAGTATGGAAGAACTGACCATTTTTGCTTTTTAAACATTTAACTGAAACCTTAAACTGTTTTAGCTTCAACTCTGTAGAGTTTTATCCCACATTCTGTGTAAGGATTGTTACTCATTTCTATAGAGATGTTGCAGACACCCTAGCCTGAAGGAAGGGTAAAGTTCTAGTTGTCCCCATTAATTTCCTACAGATAGCCTTTACCACCACCACCATCAAATACTTTTGGATATATACTTGAAAAATTATGGACTTTTTTTTTCTTAGTTACTTGTGAACACAAGTACACTAATAAACTCTATGTACCTCAGAAAGCCTAAGGACAACAGCACAATAAATATCTCTTTTGGAATTTGAAAGTAATTCCAAATTAGATGAAGTGTTTTCAAATTTGAACAATATGTAAAGGGCTAAAGTGTAGCTCAGGGTAGAGTGTTTGTGCCAAGGACTTGAGAGGTACAGGATTATATCCCCCCAAAAACACTCAGGTCAGAATAGAAGTACCCAATATAATGAATTACACAAGTCAAATGATAGCAAGTCTCAAACTCTAATATAAATTGGACTGTTTTTTTTTAATTTTTAAAATTTTTATTTAGAGAGAATATGAGAGAATTGATGTGCCAGGGCCTCAGCCACTGCAATGGAACTCAAGATGCTTGTGCCACCTAGCCTCATCTCTGTGTGTCTGGCTTAGGTGGGATCTGGAGAGCAGAACATGGGTCCTTAGTCTTTGCAGGCAAGCACCTTAACCACTTAATCATCTCTCTAGCCCATGGCCCAATTTTTTGTTGAAAATAAAACAATATGTGTTCTCTTCAAAGTAATGCTGCATAAGTGAACTGGCTGCTACTTTGTTTGAAGCCAAAGTTAAATTGCCTTAGATATATAATACAACCTCTTAGTTCCAGTAAGAAGTCTTTGTTATCTGCAAACTTTACAATTTTTGGTTCTGTATTTTTTCATTTATTAATAAATATTAGTGTGAGATTTTAACCATCTAACTTCGGATTTATTTTATAAAGTAGCCAAAGCAAATGTGCAATAAAACAAAACTCAATCAGAAGTCAGCCTAGGGAGGATGCACCCCCATCACGTTCCCCCGGGGAGGTTATTAGAAATGATCAGATTGGAAAAGAGAGGAAGAGGGATGGAGAGTGATGACCAGTAATCCTCTCTCAGTTGGAAAGAGTCACCAGTCACTGCAGCCTGTTTGCAGAGTACTCTCACTCTCTGTGAGTGGAGCTAGTGAGGATGGCAGAAGCCATGTTCATCTGCCAGGAGGAAAGTCATGACCAACAGCCCCAGGGTGGGAGTTTAAAGGCTCATCTCTTCTTAGTGTCAGTTTATCTCTTGTGTTTCTGTTTTACTGTAAAATCAAAGAATCAAGGTATTTACTTATTCCTTTTCTTATGAGCAGTAAAAAAGTGACTCTTCCTATATAGTAATGACTTTTCTCACTGCTCTGACAAAATACCTGATCAAAGCATCTTAAGAAAGGAAAGGCTGACTTTGGCTTATTTTTGAGGGTACAGCCCATCATAATGGGAAAGGTATGGCAGCAGGAACGTGAAGTGGCTGGTCACATTGTGGCCATTATCTGGAAGCAGAGCGGAATGCCAATGTCCAGCTTGTTTTTCATTTATTACTTTTTATTCAGTCCATGACCCTAACACATATGTTGTTGCCACCCACATTCAGAGTTCTCTCCTCAGATAAATGTCTTTGGAAAATCTCACGGGCATGCCCAGAGGTGTGTCTCCTATGTAATTCCAAGTCTAGTCAAGTTGCCAGTGAAGATTCACCATCACATGCAGAATCACTGACAGCTGTTAGAAGGTTCTGTCAGCACATGGTAGAGCTTGTGTGAGTGCAAAACTCCTAACAGCAGGGAACAGACATGCAGAGAAGTAAATGTAAGCCAGCTAGATTGGTGTTATAGTAGTGTATGGTCAGTGTTCTAGGATGACCAGTTCTCAGCAATTATTTAAGTAAAATTAACATAGCTTTTAGTATGACTGGGTTTGGTTTAGCGCATGCTCTCATGGTTTTCGGAATTCCTTTTAGCTTACATTCTTTATAACTCGTATATCACTCCTCTGTAATGCATGTTTAAAGGTTCCAAGGTATTAGGTAAAAGTTGTACCCTGGTCATTCTGGTAATGTCATAACTGTCAACTGTTTTTCCTGATGCTTTACAGTAGGTTCCAAGTTTCCACGAAGGTAACAGAATCCTCTCTTAGCAATCGCATCTGTTGGAACAAAATGCAGCCTGTGTTCCAGACATTTGCAGAGGAGTTTGGATAGCTTTGAGTGTAATTAAAGATCGTATCATCTAATATTAAAGACAGGAAATTGTGAGATATAACTGTTTCTCCTTTGGGGTGGGGGGACAATGTTCCTCAACTGTAAATAAGAAGTGGCTAAAATGAGTTTTGAAGCATTTTCAAATGTTAAGAACTCTACATAAGAGTTGAAATAGGTAACCCTCGATACATATATTTTACTTAATTTGTCACTTCTTAACTTTATAGTATAAAGTCTACTTTTAAAAGGAACTCAATTTGTCCAATATTGCATTATAAATAAATTCTTGCTTTTGTGTTTCTTGGGTCTAAATCATCTGAAATGAAAGACCAATTAATTTATTTACTATTTATTTACTTCAGGGAGAGCAGTAAGAAAGAGAATGGTTGTGTCAGGGCCCTCTTGCCTCTGCAATCAAATTCCAGACATGTGCACCACCTTGTACATTATGTGGGTACTGGGTAATCAAACTCAGGCCCTTAGGCTTTGCAAGTAAGCACCTTAACCACTGAGCCATCTCTGCAGCCTGAAAGACCAATTATTTTTATTTACTATTGTAATTTATTGGCTTTACAATATGAGACACAATATTTTTTAACATATAGAGTGAGCAATATTTGTAGTTATGAGAAGTCTCATTGCTTGACATTTGCATTTGGGGGATGTTGGTAACTTGAAACATAATGAAGTAGTTAAGTTATGGGAGCAGTGGTGTTTCTATACTCGACCCCAGGTGTTCACCGTGCCTGTGTCTCTCCCCTTGGAAGTTCCTAAAGACAAACCTGTCAGAATGTGTCTGCTGGTGTGTTGGTTTGCTTTGTTCTGTTCATAATTTATGGTTTTAGTAGGTATATAAACTGCAACTGCAACTTGTAATATTGAGGCAATATAGTTTACAAATTGTATCTTATATTCAGGAAGAAAAAGAGGCTTGATGTTTATGTGGGTTCCATTGGATGAAAATGCTTTTTCCACTTGACTGAGTGTTGCAAACACTGGAGTGCAGTGACCCGTGAGTTAAGAGCATGTGTGTGCCATCTATAGGTTTATTTACACACTTGTCTTTAGAACAATCAAGTGACCTGAATCTGTTTGGTTTAGAAGTTAAATATTTCTTGTTTGCCAGCAGGTGAACTCACATTGCTCTGATTTTTTCTTCCAGATTCATGAAAAACTCCACTACTATGAGAAGCAGAGTCCAGTGCCCATTCTCCATGGTGCGGCAGCCTTGGCACATGATGTAAGTGCCTTTCTGGGCTCAAAGGACATATCTGCCACAGACCTGGCCGAGGTGGGACCCATCCCGGTGCAGACAGATGTGTGTGATTCTATAAGTCAAAACCAAAAGAAGTTGCAAAGAGTTTCCAAAAGCCTTGTCATCACCCAGCTTATGCTGATCTCATGTTGATTTTCATCTACTTTTCTTGTTCTAAAAATGGTCCTTGTAGCTACTCTGGTATTATGCCTTAGTGAGTACGTAATAGAAATTTTAGACTTAAAATTCTGTGATGGGGGCAGAGAGAGAAGCTGTCAAGCATTAATGTTCAGGGAGATTCACAGACAAGGGGAATACTTTTGAGAAATAAAGACAAATGAGATAGTTATATTGCTGACAGAACTAAAGATGACAGATACTAGGATAGGAGTGGGGCATATTAAATACATAAAAAGACAGGGTTGTTTTAAAAATGGATTATGAAACAGTAATGATTTATGGATATTGGACTATTCCAAATTGCCTTCATAACTAAAACATAAATTTTAGAAGCAGTTGGCATTGATGGAGTAGTTAATTTCCTGTCACTATAATTTTATTTTAAGCCTGGGGAAGGGGAACTCGTTTGCTGATTCTTACTGTTAACTTTCAGACTTGGATGGATTGAGATCACACCTGGATAAACTGTACGGACCGTCAGCTAGACAGGAAGGGGGGAAAAAACTCCTATGTGTGACAGAGATACCAGTAGCTTATATTGTTGCTTTTCAGGTTTATTCCTTTATTATTTCAGGGCTCTACTATAATAAAAAGTTGACCATCTTCCAAAGTTGATTTTGACTATATTTTATATCCTAATGCATAAAAATATGCAAGTTATGTGAAAGTTATGTGTCAGTCCTCGAGGATTTCCCTTTTATACAAGGTATTTGTGTTTGTTTTTTGATGGCTCTGGGGATCAGACCCAGGGCCTCTCATACATGCTAGACAAATGCTCTGAACTTTTCAGAAGTGCCTGCACTTGGGAAATCAAGGCAAATCAAGCTGTAAACATAGTTGTGTGTAATCAGAAGCACCTCAAAACCAGTTTTCACACAGCACTGAGGAATTCTGTAAACACTGGTGTGGAGACCAGTGTGACTGAGCCCCATACCCCCACCAGGGCAAAATGCAACAATAATGATTTGTTAGAATTTGGACTGTGGAGTACATCATTAGCATGCATGAGACTCTGGGTTTGATCTCCAGACCCTCAAAACAAATTAGAATCTACTATAGTTATGATAAGCCACGGCATTTTGTAATTCACCAGAGCAGTGTATTTAAATGTGAAGATATATTGTTATGTACTGACTAAAAGATGCAAAGAATCTTTCATGCAAGTTAAAGTAAGTAAATGATATGAAAATGTTACCTCGACAAAACAAAAGCAGGTTTGTAATGTGATTGATGAAATCTATCCATTTCCCCGGAGGCTTTTGATAATTTTATTTGTGTTTCTTAGCAAAAGGTCTTTTCCAGAGATAAGAACCAGTACATTCAGTTTAGTGGGGACAGTTAGTAGCAAATGGAAATTTCATGCAGTGTTTTAAGTTCTTAAAAATGAATTTATATAGTTTGAATTATCCACTGCGTATGTTATAATTCCAACCTTTCTTCCTGTTAGTGTCTTGTTTTTCTTATAAAAAGCATTTGCTCCTTCTTGTAGCCTAAAATTGAATAGAAATGTTTCTAGGAAGTTCTACTTTTAAGTTTTATCTTATATGTAAATTGACAAGTGATACCATTCTATTTATGGAATATAATATATACACACATATATGTATTTTGTAATGATGAAGTCGAGGTAACTACTTTATCTGCCATGTCAAATATACTTTTTTTATGGTGAGAACATTCCAAATCTCTTAATGGAGAACCTCATGTTCAAAGGTCCAGTCTTTCCATAGAACCAATAAACAGGAACTCTTGATCAATACAGTGAAGCACAGTCAGCGTTTTTGGAACCAGAGTATCTGTCTGTTACAGGTTTTTGATGACCTTGGTTCATATTTAGCAGACTTCATATGTAAATAGACATAATAAAAGCTTCCAGTCATTTACTCTATCAGGATTGTTCCAGTTCTTTTTGAAACAGGCTAAATAGTGCAGCTGTGGATTTTACCATCTTATTCAAAAGCTGCTATTTATTTATTTATATTTTTGCTTGTGCAGTGTCAAAGCTTGATCCAGTCCTTTTTACAAATGGCCCTTTGTTGCATATAGGGCAGTCACACAAATGAAGCACTGGGATATGCCCTCTTGGCAGTAAATCAGAGAGGATCTGGCCGATGGGTTTACTGTTGTACTCTCAGCCTGGGCTTGGAGCTTGTCCTGTGGCCAGGCAAGATTGCTGATTGATGTTCTGCCTTCTTTCACGCGAACTTCTAGGAAAGTCACAGCCTTGAGCCATACAGATTCTCAGCTGTGACCCAGAGAACCTCACACTGCTCTGCTTCAGGTCACTTAATGATGTAATCTTCCTTGCAGCTGGCCGAAGAGCTTCAGAACAAGCCAGTTAGCAGTGAGATCAGAGAGCTGTTGAAGTTGCTGTCAAAACCGAACGTAAAGGTGAGGACATGCTGTGCCTGTAATAAATCTCTTCTAAGCGATCTGCTTGTGGAGCCTTCAGGGGAATTCCTTTTTTTAATCATCAGTACTCAAGTAACACATCTTCAAATAGTGGGAACATTTTAATTCCCTACATCCTATCAAGCACAATTAATTGACCTGCTTAGAGATTATTGCATAGTGATAAGCTGCTTAGAACTTTAATCAGAAGCTCAGAACTGGAGTTGGCACATGAAATGTTGCTTCAAGTTCATACCCCTTTTCAACAATGTTAATAGTTGCTGAAAATGTATTACAAAATGGACAACTTGTAATTTTGTTCAAGATTATTTTATTTGGCCATTTAATGGCATTTCAGTACATTTGATGAATAGACCTCATTTTCTGTGGATGACTTCAGCATTTCACTCCCTCCTCCCATCTCCATTTTCAGTTCCTCCTATCAATTGATGTTTTAAGACATCGTTTGATTTTATAGAACAGAGAAGTTTTCCAGTGTAAAATATTGATAGACTGAAGTCTGTTAACTTCCTCTCAAGTTAACTTCATATTTTCCTCCAAATGTGATTGAAATAAAGGAGGTATTTTAATTTTCTGTTCATTCTAAGGTCATTCGTGCACAAAATCTAATGAATGTCGACACTGTTGCAGTTGTCTATACAATACTGTTCACCTGGATTCCATAATTAAAATGAGTTATCTTATGGTGGTTACTATTAAGCATATATAGAATATTGAAGGAAATTTCTGCTGAGGTGAAAAATCTGGTTTCTGCCTTCTTTGACAAATAGTTTTTGGGACCAAACTACATTGGTCTTAAATTTTTATTTTGTAAAAGAGAGATGAAATGAAAACAATCACAGTCTATAATATCTAATTCTTGGAGTAAGTACCATGAATATATAGCTATAAATGGGAAATGGACTATAATTAATTATATAAGGTTAATTAATTTGTAATGGTTCAGAGTAAATTTTAGTTCTAAGAGAAAGATTAGAGCATAAAAGTTGCTTGATTTCTTGTTCAAGAAATGCACGTAGATGGAACTGAGAAGACAGCTAAGTGGGTACAGCATTTGTCACAAAAGCATAAAGAGAGGAAGCAGCAACCCGAGCACTGCTGCCAGTGCTGGCCTGGCAGCACCTCCAGAGAAATAGCAGCAGCGTGGAGATGAACTGAAGCCATCATAATGGAAACGCAGAGGCCACTGAGAACTCAGTACCCAAAACAGTCTGCTGACATGTTCAGGGCTCAGGGATTGTTGTGGAAGAGGGGGTACGAAGATTGGAAGAGCCACAGGGTGGATAAAACTATTCTGGGGGTACAGTACCTCCCCAAACTAACAGAAGTCCTAATTACCCCACAGTGAAGACCAAGAACCCTACTGAGGAAGGTCCTGGGGGAAATGGGAACCAGGGATGAGGGAATACAGACTATGTGGAGTCTGTATGTAGAGTGTGTGTTTTTTTTTTTTTTTTTTTTTTTTTTTTTGGTTTTTCGAGGTAGGGTCTCACTCTGGTTCAGGCTGTCCTGGAACTCACTATGTAGTCTCAGGGTGGCCTCGAACTCACAGCGATCCTCCTACCTCTGCCTCCCGAGTGCTGGGATTAAAGGCGTGTGTGTGTATTTTTTAAAAGTATGAAGACCTGAACTTGGGTCCCCAGCACTCACATAAGATGGGCATTGCCAAATGTGCAGTCCCAGGACTGGGGCAGTGGAGAAAAGGGAATCCTTAGGGCTTGTTGGCTGGCGAGGCTGCCACAGTCTCTGCCCTCCTGGTTTACAGAGAGACCCTGTCTCAAACAATACAGTGGAGAGTGACCGGGGAAGGCATTTGACATTGGCTTTGGTCTCTGCGTGTCAAAATGAACATGTGCACCACACATATATGCATGTGCCCACACACATATGGACACACATATATGCACCACACATATGTAATGAAATTCCAATCATGAGATGATATAGTTGCTCTGTGTCTTACCAGTCTTGTGAAGAAAGTATTTTTCTTCCATTTTTAAATTTTTTTAAAAATTATTTATTTGAGAGAGAGAAAAACAGAGATTGACACTTGAGATTGAGAATGGGTGCACCAGGGCCTTTAACCACTGCAGACAAACTCCAGACGCATGTGCCACCATGTACATCTGGCTTATATGGGTCCTGGGGAATTGAACTTGGGTCCTTAGGCTTCACAGGCAAGCACCTTAACCACTAAGCCATCTCTCCAGACCTCTTTCTTCCATTTTGACTTACTATTTAACATCGATTTCCTTGAAGTCATTGATATTAACTATTATCATTTTGAATTTCACTTCTAAAAGTGAAAAAATTCCTTCTAAAAGTTCATCCTTAAAATAAATTTTATTTTGTTTCAGAATGTAAGCAGTCAATTCTACTGTCCTCAAGAATAAACTAAAATAACCCTCCACTTAAAGCAGAAGGCACTGTGTATTAGGACACAGTAATTATATCTACATGGGCTGGTAGTTGAATTGGCAGTTCACTTGTGAAAAGTGCGTTTCTGGTTATTAATTTGAATATTGTTTTTACTTTTGGTGTATAAAGGAAATTATTTTTAGGCTGATATCTCGTTTCAGATATTTAATTCACAGTACTGAAAAGGTACCTGAGATGTACTGCCAAAGTAACGTGACTTTCTGTTTCAAACACAGTCGGATGTCAAGTAAATATTGTCACTATAGGACGATAATGCACATATCTCACAATGCATTCATCTCGTAGCCTTACCAGCTCGTTCTGTAAAGTTTTATAACTTCTCTCTTTCTCTCTCCCTCCCTCCCCCTCTCTCCCTCTTTTCTCTCTCTCTCTCTAGTCACTATAGGACGATAATGCACATATCTCACAATGCATTCATCTCGTAGCCTTACCAGCTCATTCTGAAAAGTTTTATAACTTCTCTCTTTCTCTCCCTCCCCCTCTCTCCCTCTTTCTCTCTCTCTCTCTAGTCACTATAGGACGATAATGCACATATCTCACAATGCATTCATCTCGTAGCCTTACCAGCTCGTTCTGAAAAGTTTTATAACTTCTCTCTTTCTCTCTCCCTCCCTCCCCCTCTCTCCCTCTTTCTCTCTCTCTCTAGTCACTATAGGACGATAATGCACATATCTCACAATGCACAATCATCTTACCTCATTCTGAAAAGTTTTATAACTTCTCTCTTTCTCTCCCTCCTCCCCCTCTTACCAGCTCGTTCTGTAAAGTTTTATAACTTCTCTCTTTCTCTCTCCCTCCCTCCCCCTCTCTCCCTCTTTCTCTCTCTCTCTAGTCACTATAGGACGATAATGCACATATCTCACAATGCATTCATCTCGTAGCCTTACCAGCTCGTTCTGAAAAGTTTCATAATGTCTCTTTGATACTTGTAAATGTTACCTGCATTCGACCTCTCTCCCTCCCTCCCTCCCTCCTTCCCTCCTTTCTTTGTTCTTTCTTTCTCTTTCTCTCTCCCTCCCTCCTCCTCTCTCCCTCTTTCTCTCTCTCCCTCTCTCTCTTTCTTTCTCTCTCTTTCTCTCTCTTTCTTTCTCTCTTTCTCTCTTTCTCTCTTTCTCTCTTTCTCTCTTTCTCTCTTTCTCTCTGTAAAGTTTTATTTTCTCTCTCTCTTTCTTCTCTCTTTCACTGACGATCTCTCTCTTTCTCTCTTTCTAATGTCTTTTTCTCTCTTTCTCTCTTTCCCTCTCTTTCTCTTTCTTTTTCTCTCTTTCTCTCTCTTTCTCTCTTTCTTCTCTCTCTTTCTCTTTCTTTCTTTCTTTCTTTCTTTCTTTCTTTCTTTCTTTCTTTCTTTCTTTCTTTCTTTCTTTCATAGTCACTCATTGTCCATTATGTGCCAGGTCCTTTGAGTACAGTTTGTAGAAGATACATGAGGTCAGTGCAGGTGGTAGGAGAAATACCAAGTTAAGAAAAAAAAGGAACACATTCAAATGATGTGTGGCATTTTAGGAATGATAGAAATCCAAATTTCTGTTGGAAGTGGTGGTAGAAAGAAGAAAGCGCTAGAGAAGTTGGCATATAGGTAGGCTCTGAGGTAACCAGAAAGGGACAGAAATGCGAAGGACAGCTTAGGGATGGGATGGGATCGCATAACTATTGATTGCTTCAGGTAAAATGAATAGTGTGTGGAGCCTCATAAAAGAGAAAACTTGTACAGTTGGAGGGTGCGAAGTAACATCAGTATGACTGGACAATAGCCTGTGAAATAGGAAGGGGCAGTAAGAGTGTAGAACTGGTCAGTGGAATCTTCTGTGTAGGGCTCGTCCAGCACGGTCTGCAGCCACTGTGAGTGTCAAGAACTTTTCTTTCACTTCCCGTGGCTCCTTGATTCTGAAGATGAAACATAGAACCACCATAATCGTGAGCACGTTAAAAAGTTTGGATTTCATCCTAAGTGCAGTGGAAAGACATAGAAAGGATTTAAACAAGGAAGTGACACAGTCCCTGCATATGTAAAATACAGAGCAGGTTTTTTAAAAGGTAGTGGACGTAGAGGTAAGCCCTGCTGAGTGGAGGAACGCCAGGTGGAGGACAGTGAGGCTTTGAAGGCACTGGGCAGGGCTCATTCTGAGGGGTAACTCGGCACATGGAACGAATGGCTTATCATTTGAGAAAAAATATAAGAAATATCTCTACTAGAGTGAATTCCAAAAAGATGAAAGGTTTAAGTGCAACATACCAAACCAGAGCTCAGGGGACAGGTTCTTGCCTACCATATGTGTGAGGTTGGATACCTACCACCACAAAAAGAAACAGAAATTAGCAAAAAAATATATATATATCTGATGAAAGTTCCATGGTCACAGGATAGAGAAACACTCCCAAGCACAGAGAAGATAGGAGAGACAGAAACACAGCCAGCCACACATAAAAGAATAGTTTAAAAAACTATGAATGAGGCTGGAAGGAATACTTTAGGTAAATGATTCGTCTTTAGTAAAATGGGAGATTTATTACTTTCACTGTAATCTTTTATAAACTGATTTGAAAAAGATAACAAATATTTTTATAGTACATAACTGATTTAATTCAAACTATAAAGAAAGCCAAGCTCTTATCCTCGTTGTGAGAGTACCCCTGTCTTTTGATACAACTTTCAGTGGCTTTTTATTTCTCCATTGACTTGTGTTTCCTATGCTTAACTCTTTTTATTTGGTTATAATTACTTATATATCAATATCAAATTACACTCTTACACCACCATAAACATAGAATGTACTACTTACTGTATTTTTGGGCTAACATTTTGATAGTTAAGGAGTCATAAGGCCTGAACACATAAATCTCTGAGTTGTTATAGCAACCATAATGTGTTTCTCCCTTCCATTTTAATTTTACTTGCATTCTTCTAGATAATGCAAAAATTTGTACTTTTATATAGTGAAATTTGACATTCTTTTCCTTTACAACTCCTAAGCATTTAGATAAAGGACTTTCTAGTTTTCATGGCCGTATTTCAACACTTGCTTTCCATACATTATTTTGGCTCTTTAAAAAATGTCATCTCAATTTGAAATCATTTTGAGATGAAAATTTGGTTATCGAAGGTTTTTTTTTAATGGATGGTAGTTTCTCAAATTTTAAAATGTCTTCATGATATCTGAGTCTCTTCTGAGCTCCTGCTCTGATTAAACCTGTCATCTGGCTGTCCTGTTGGCATTGATACTAATATATTTTTTAATATTTTATTTTTATTTATTTGAGAGCACGAAAGAAGCAGAAAGCATGAGAGAGAGAGAGAGAAAGAATGGGTACGCCAGGGCTTCCAGCCACTGCAAACGAACTCCAGATGCATGTACCACCTTGCACATCTAGCTTACATGGGTCCTGGGGAATTGAACTAAGGTCCTTTTGTCTTGCAGGCAGGTGCCTTAACTGCTAAGCCATCTCTTCAGACCCTACTACTAATATTTTGGTAGTCTTATAACAAATATTGATACCTTCATTATCCTGATATAATTAAATTTACTGGGTTCTTTTGATTTTTTTATAATTTTATTTTTATTTATTTATTTATTTGACAGAGAAAGGTAGATAATGGGCCCACCAGGGCCTCCAGCCACTGCAAATGAACTCCAGACGCCTGCACCCCATTGTGCATCTGGCTAACTTGGGTCGTGGGGAATTGAACCTGGGTCCTTTGGCTTTGCAGGCAAACACTTTAACCACTAAGCCATCCCTCCAGCCCCTGGATTTATTTTTGATGTATAAATGGTTTCTGATTTTTAGTTTGAATCATACTGACCATGGTATATAGCTTGTTAACTTTGTATAAAATTTATTAGATTTTTTTTTTAGTTTAGTCATTTATCTTTTTTTTTTCAGTTTGATCACTTTATTTTTATTTTTTTATGAACAGGGGAGAAGGAGAGAGAATTGGCACACTAGGGCCTCAGCCACTGAAGTCAAACTCCAGATGGATGCGTTATTGTGTGTTCCATCTTGTGCTCATGTGCAATCTTGCATGCGTCTATCACATTGTGTGTCTGGCTTATGTGGGACCTGGAGAGTCAAACATGGGTCATTTGGCTTCACAGACAAGCACTGCCAAGCCATCTCTCCAGCCCTAGTTTGATCACTTTAAATAAATGCTCTATAACTATATGAAAACAAAACTGTAGCTGTATTAAAATAACATGTTATTTTAATGTGGCCCAGCTCAAGTTTGTGTACAAAATTTAAATAAACAGTGGGGCTGGAGAGATGGCTTAGCAGTTAAGGAGCTTGTTTGCAAAGTCAAATGACCCAGGTTCGATTTCCCAGGACCCATGTAAGCCAGATGCACAAGGTGGTGCATGTGTCTGGAGTTCTTTTGCAGCAGTTGAAGGGCCTGGCATGCCCATCCTCCCTCTCTCCCTCCCTTTCCCTTCTCTGCATCTCTCTGAAATAAATACAAAAATTGGTAGAGGCAAGGCTCAACAACAAGGTTATCTCTGATCTCCACACACATGCTGTGGCATGAATACATGGGCACACATGCACACACAAAGATTTAAGCAAAGAAACATGTTTTAAATAGACAGCAATTATTTCAGATAAAAGATAATCATAATTACATAATAACTAACATTAAGTATTTATTATGGAATAGATTTTTGCCAAGCATTTTCATGTGCTATTTCCTTCACAATTATGAGACACCATTTATTTTTTTAAAAATACTAGGAAAACCAAAGCTTAAAGACATAGTCAAAAGGTACACAAGTTTGTGTGTGTGCGTATACATGTGTGTATGCACTCCTGTGCTTCCATGTACATTTCATGGATTTCCCATGTTCTGTATTCAGCAAAGAATGTAGTGTCTGTTTATTTCTAGATGAGATTATCTTATCTGTCTTTAGCACATAGTATCATGCTTATAAAGTAGGGAGCTCCCAATACATTGAAATTCATGAAAATTATGAAATATTTGGAGTTTTTATTTCATCATAGTGGTTTTCAGTTTCTTATAATTCAACTTGCCATGCATTGTTTTTTTCTCATAATAGTTTGAATTGTGTCCCTTGCTTCCAAAGAGCGTGGGCACTCTCTTCCTCACATACCTGTTACCTTTAAATCTATAATAATTAGGGAAAGATGCATCATTCTGTAATAATAGCCTTATTAAAGAACTGTCAGAAGTTTTAAAAGATTATGCTCAGCATGAATTGATCAGTTAAAATATAGAAACAAGTTATTCTGGGCTGGAGCGATGGCTAAGAGAGTAAAAGTGCTGGCTGTGCAAGCTTGAGGACATGAGTTGTGATCCCTGGCACCCGTGTTAAAATGCCTGGCACAGCATGGGTGCCCCTGGAATCCTAGTGCTGGGGAAATGGAGGCAGGGTGTCCCTGAGTCTCACTGGTCAGCTAGTGTAGCCCAGTCAGTGAGCTCTGGGTCCAGCAAGGACCCTGCTTCAAAGAATAAAATAGAAAGCAGTTGAGGAAGGTATGTGACCTTGACCTCTGTCTGCCTTCCACATACATGCACATTTCTCACACACACACACTACTCACACAAGCACTATGGCACATGTTCACTTCACGCACACACTCATGCAGGCATGCGCACACTCATGCAGGCATGCGCACACATATGCTCTCAGGCATCAGACTTGTCACCACCCCGAGCCGAGTCTCATGTGATAAGCAGGGACGTGGCCCCTTGTCTAAAACATGTTATAATTTAGCCGGGTGTGGTGGTGCACACCTGGAAGAGCACTTGGGAGGCTGAAGTAAGAGGATTGCTGTGACTACAAAGTGAATTCCAGGTCAGCCTGGGCTGGTGCAAGACACTACCTCAAAAAACCCAAAAACCAAACCAAAAAAAAAAAAGTTATAATTTAGATTGTCAAGGAAATTTTGGTAGATGTTCCTTTTAAAAAGCAATCAAATGAAAAGATCGATTCCATCCTTCCAAAACATTTGCTTAACCAGAAGTTACTCATTGCCTGAGCCTGCAGGATGGATAAGGCTTTCTTAAAGCTTGCTAAAGGAAAAGTTAAGCTTCCTTCAGGAGGTATAAATCAATGCTACTCATCCTTATGAGCTGGATACTTAATTCTGTGCACCTGACAGATACTTAGAGCCTAAAGCTGGCTCCAGGGGGCCCAGGGCAGTGAGCACTTGTGAGCCTGGTGAGTTACAAGGCCGAGTGTTCAATTTCCTGCCGGTGCTTCTGAGCAACGGGTAAACCCATCAGCTGTGATTGGTAGTTACAGCATATGGAAACTCAATTTTCATTTAGGTTTTGCCTTTTGAAAGGAAAATCTGTATGTTGAAGACTAAAATGACCACAGTTAAAACAGGAAAACAGAATGCAAATGACTCTCCATTGTTCAAAGTAAAAAACACTGGCAATATGTGTGAAGCAAAGCTATTAAAAATGATAAACTTGGGCTGGAGGGATGGCTTAGCGGTTAAGGCATTTGCCTGCAAAACCAAAGAACCAGGCTCGATTCCCCAGGTCTCACGTTAGCCAGATGCACAAGGGGGCACATGTGTTTGGAGTTCATTTGCAGTGGCTGGAGGCCACCCGTTCTCTCTCTCCCCCTCTTTCTCTGTCAAATAAATAAATAAAACATTTTAAAAAATGATAAACTCTATAAAACTGCTCTAGAATCCAGTTGTGGAAATGACCCCATATCCACAGCTAGTGTTCTTAATATTGCCTATCATATTGTAACTAATAATTGCTTCATTTAATAATATTTTCATAAGCCGGACATGGTGGCACACACCTTTACTCCCAGCACTCGGGAGGCAGAGGTAGGAGGATCACTGTGAGTTCAAGGCCAACCTGAGACTACATAGTGAACTCTAGGTCAGCCTGGGCTAGGAGTGAGACTCATATCTCAAAAAGAAAAAGGTTTTTTTTCATTCGGCATCTCTGTAATTAAGATGTGGATGATGGTTCTCGTGGGCACCCATTTAGTAGATGTTGCTGAGGTGTTCCGTTCTCCATGTAAGAAGACTCATCAGTTCCTCTCGTCTAAAAGACGTCCTGTCACATTTTTTGCAAAGTGGATTTGCTGGTGATTAATGCTTTGGCTTTCCATATCTATTTCATTGAAGTCTTCTTGAGTTTCTTGAGCATGAGTTTAATCAAATTTGGTAATTTTCTGCCATGTTTCTTGAAATTATTTCATCATTCTTCCTTTCTTTGGAGAATCTAGTGCCCCATGTGTTAGGCTGTTTATTGTTCTGTAGCCCATTATTGTTCTGTTCGTCTATTTTCAGTTTTCTTTCATTGTGCTTTATTTTGGATAGTTCATTTTGCTTTATCTAAAAATTTACTTTTCTCTGTAGTGTCTAATCTCTGTTAATTCCATTTACTTTGTTTAATTTCATAAATTTTATTTTTATCCCTCAAAGCTTGACCTGAACCTTTTTTATTTTTCACATATTAAGTTGTTTTTCTCCTATATTGTATATTTAGACTATAACTGGCATACTACAATAGTTTTTTTTTGAGAGAGAGGAAGAGGAAGAGGCAGAAAGACAGTGGGTGTGCCAGGACCTTTTCAGGCACTGTGAACAAACTCCAGACGCATGTGCCCTCTTGTACACATGTACAACGTTGCGCACCTGTGTCACTTTTGCGTCTGGCTAAACATGGGACCTGGAGATTTGAACAAGAGTTCCTAGGCTTCGCAGGCAGGCACCTTAACCACTAAGCCATCTCTCCAGCCCCAATAGTGGTATTTTATTTCTTTCACTACCTTCTGTGTAATTTCCGAGTTTACTCTTATCTGTATAATTCCAGGGATGGGTTCTGTTGCTTTATTTTTTTGTTCTTATGCTTAGTTTTTTTTTTTTTTTTCTGCTTTGTTTTGCCTGCCTGGTGATTTTTGAGTAATTCAGTTATTGTTAGTTTTACATAGTTTTATGTTACTTTTTTCATGTATGTGTGTGAGAGAGAGAGAGTGAGTGTGTGTGTGTGTGTGTGTGTGTGTGTGTGTGTGTGTCTGGGCATATACGTGCAGAAGCACACATGTGGAGGTCGGAGGACAAACTAAGGTATTATTAAGTCCTTGCCTTCTACCTTGTCTGAGGCAGGATCTCTTGTTCACACTGCCTGTGTCAGTCTGTGGACTGTGTCTCCGGGGATTCCCTTGTGTCTGCCTCCCGTCTCGCTCTAGGAGCACTAGACTAACTATGACTAACACATCACTGTGTATGGCTTTACCTGGGCTCTGGGGGTCTGAACACGAGTCCTTGTGCTTGCGTTTGCACATTTACCTACTGACCAAACTCCCTAGCCCAGTGTTGAGTATTTGGGGAAGGACTGATTTACATTGAAAGAAACGGTAGAAGGTTAGAAATAGATATAAGGCTTCATGGGCAAGCAAGAGCTTAATCTTCATCAAAGAACACTATGGGCAAACTTAGAAGGGTTAGAAAGTAACAGGCTAGTTCTGTGCTACAAATTTAGCAATAATCACTCTGGCCACACTGAGCTATAGATTTGAAACTGGGCCAGTGCTGAAAGCATCAGGGCCACATGGAGGGTGCCACCACTCCCCAGAGAGTCCCAGCGACCCAGCTTGGCGTTGTATCACGACAGTACATGAATTTACAAGTATGACTGTGCTCCAATAAAGTGACTCAGAACAGGGGCCATGGTTTGCTGGTGTCTGATCTAAGCCAGGAAGATGGAAATTCATTTTTAATTTATTTGGGAATAGGTTTAACACAGATTCTGGATGTAGTCGAGAGAAGAGGTTTTCTGGGTGACTTCTAGGTTTCTGGCTTGAAAAATTTGACATAGGCAGGCAGGCTTCTGTTTAGGCAGAAAATTAGCTGAAGTCTCACACCTATTTGTCTCCAGTAGTAGTGACGTGCAGGGTTCCTGTAGTCATAGTGACATGACTGTTACAAGGTAGAAATACTTTGCTTTGATACATACCCATCACACAAAAATGAGTCAAAAGCTAAAGAATCATGGCATCGATCAATTCTGTTCTCACACAATATGTATCTATATCTATATGTGAAACGGAGTCTCATGTATCCCAGGCTGATCTCCAGCTTGCTGTGTTGCCAGGGATGATTTTGAGTTTTCAACAAATTAAAATGTAAACTATCATGAAAAATATATGGTATCTGATTCCATTGACTCATTGGCAAATACCAATAACTTCATCCCCTCCCCCCAAAAGGACCCCTCAACCTTTGCTTCCATGTTAGAAAAAAGTAGAGAGTATACAGGTTAAAGGAAGGTTTGTGTTGATTCTTGTCATTGACAGAAGCATATTGAAGGAGGAGGTGCTACTGGGTAGAGTGGCCATCAATAACTCATAAGAATGGTTCCCACTGCCCAATTACGGGAGACTTCTTTTCACAACGTTTAGTATGCCAGGATGATAACGTTAGTTTGACTTTATTTATACCTTAATGTGTTTAGGCTTTCGCATTTGATTTTTTTTTTTTTCCACAAACTTTGGGTTTTACAGGCTTTGCTGTCTGTACATGATACTGTGGCTCAGAAGAATTATGATCCTGTATTGCCTCCTATGCCTGAAGATCTCGATGATGAGGAAGACTCTGTAAAAATAATCCGCCTGGTGAAGAACAGAGAACCCTTGGTGAGACTGGTCTGTTTTGTCCTCAGATATGAGCAGATACCATGGTAAAGCCAGACCAAATGGGCTTGTAGCACTTGCACTTCTGCTTAAGATAGGTTTCTTTGTCCCTCAATCTTCATTACAAATGGGGCATTCATACATAAAGAACCCAAATAAAATGTATGAGCATTCTATTGACTGTAATAAGAATAGCCTTAAAATATGACCTACTGATATTTACAAGAAAACGACTTACTAATACTTACATTTATTGACAAGCAGTAAGTGTGGTTGATTTGAAATTAAATGGTTCCATTGAAAAATACTGCTTTTAGGGCTGGGGAGATAGCTTAGTTTGTAATGTGCTTGCCTCAGAAGCATAAGGACCTGATCTTGATCCTTAGTCCCCATGTAACTGCTAGATGTGCTGGGCACACATGTCAGTAAACTCTGAGCTGGGGAGGCAGAGGCAAGTGGATCTCTAGGGCTGTCCTAATTAGCCAAGGAGAGACCCTGGCACAAAAAGAGGTGGACGGTGTGTACCCCAGGATGACACCAGGGTCTGTCACTTGCTCTCTGCATGAACTCGTGTACATCCACACATATAACAACATACATGCATACACACCACACATGCAAGAATAATCATACATGCATGCATACATACCACATACAAATGTAAGAAAAATATTGCTTTGGGATGTTCTGGAAAGCTGATTCATCGTAAAATAATGAGGAGAAGTTATCAGGTATGTGATATTTCAGAATGTAAACATGAGCTGGTACGTGGCTCAGTAAGAGTGCTCATTGCAAGCATAAAGGCCTGAGAGGGCCTGGACTGCCCAAGCTCTGCTCCCCAGGACCTAGCTGGATGTTGCCACACACATCTGTAACCCTAGTCCTGTGGGGAGCAGAGAGCAGAGACTCACTAGGGCTCACAAAAACCACAGCCCAGTGTTTAGAGACTCCAGACTCCCTCTCAAGGAAATACGTGAATGAGCAATGAGGAAGGCTAGCCAGTGTGCACACACGTGAGCGCCTGCACATCCCTGTGCGTACCCCCCAATATGCACACACAATAAAATATAAATATAATCATTTGTTTCAGCACATAATTAAGAGTGTTTTGTCATGTCAAGGGACCTGGACTAGATAGAATCTTGCCCTTTTCCATAAGAAGACCCATGTCCTGATCCCCCGAACCCAGACTGGACTTTCATCATTCAGTTATAGATCTCCAGGTGGGGAGATTATCCTGGGCTATGCAAAGGGTCCAGTGTAGTCCCAGGGAGTCTTAGAGAAGTTCATGCTTCCTCTGTGAAGTGGTGGGGATCCAGCCTAGGACACAGGCTATGCTTGCTAAGCAAGCACTCTATCTGCTGAGCCAAACTCTCCCTTCAACACTACTTAGTTTATTCTGTACCATATTGTATCTTAAATTGTATGTAATTTGTAAATTGTATGTAAATTGTAAGAACATTGGGTTCTCTCGTCCAGTAAACAGCAGGTGAGTTTGCCTGGTGTACACAGAGCTGCTTTCAGCCTGAAGCTCCTCCGTGAATGTCCTCACACTCCTGTACTCCTAGTTCAGGTGGTTTAGTTTTATATGATGAAATAAATGCCTTTCACCTGCTGCTATAACTATAATGGGAAGATAAATTTCTTCAGTTTTCATGTGGCAGTATACTCACTAAGACTTGATAGTAGGGCTGGAGAGATGGCTCAGTGGTAAAGGCACTTGCTTGCAAAGCCTGATGGTCTGGATTCAGTCCCCTAGTACCTACGTAAAGCCAGATGCACAAAATGATACATGCATCTGGAGTTCATTTGCAGTGGCAAGAGACCCTGGTGCACCTGTTCTTCCACTCTCTTTATAAATAAATAAAAATATTTTTAAGAAAGAATTGATAGTGTTGGGTATAGTAGAAGCTGTCTCAGGTCTGACCCCATAAACTGACAAGGTCTTGGCAGATTCTGTGCATATGTCAATAAGAAGTGTTTTTGGTGAATTTAATCTCTTATGAAGGAAACTGAAAGACTGGCACTCTTGGCAAGTTCAGTTTGTGATTAGTAATAATGGCTTTTGTCAGTTACAGTTCTCGAGGGCAGTACTTTTGGGTGTAGTGGTTTGGTGAGCTGACATTTACGTGGGCATCAGAAACCTGAACATGCCTTGCCTCCTGATGTTTCAAATTGCTCTAAAGTTGTAGTTGGATTAGCTCTAACATCCTTTAAAAATAAAGAGAAATCACTTGATGGGGATAAAATAATCTACAGTTGTTAACAGTTTGTTAGAGAATATATTACACCCTTTTGCCAAAAGACATGTAACAACCGAAATAGGCTTTAACACTCACGTGTCAGGGTTCTGTTTTACATAGCCCAGTAGTGATTTTATCCTGGCTGTGGCATTAAAGTGTATCTATGTGCCAGCAACTCCTGGGGATATTTTTTTCTAGATCTTTCTAGTGATTTTAAATTAATATATCCATCTGTCTACTTAATTTCTCCATTTTGGAATCTAGTAGACATCTTTCTGGGGGTGGGGAGATTTTTAAAATTTTTTTTTGAGGTAGGGTCTCACTAGCTCAGGCTTATCTGGAACTCACTCTGTAGTTCTGGGCTGGCATCGAACTTACAGTGATCCTCCTACCTCTGCCTCCCTTAGTAGTTATCTTAGTCTCCACACATCCAAAATTATGTTGCCAATCTTCTTGTTCTTAAATCACCCCCATCTGTAGGTTTTTGCCCTGCTCTCCTTTCAGTTGTTGGAAATTCCAGCCTTAGTTGCTCAGCCAAAAGAGCAGAGACAGATTACAGTCTTTCTTTGACTCAAAGCTCGGCCATCGTCTCTACGACTCCATGTCCAGAGCACTTCTTATTACACCTATGGAGGCATGCCGCCATCATCTTTGCCCAGGATTGCCGTGATCCCACTGTCACTGTCACTGCTTTGGCCTTTGCCTTCATTCACCTTGGCACGATAGGTGGACCCTTCCAGCTAGCATGTTCTTCCACTTTCATTTAGAGTAAGTCCCCCTAGTCCTCGCGCTGATCTTCAAGAAGCTCTGCAGTCTGCTCCCTGCTGTGACCTGACCCTCCTCTTGATCTACCTCAGCCCTCTCTGCTCTTCCTTGACCATTCCAGTCACAGCCCAGACCTCCCGTAGGACCTTTGCCCTTGCTGGTTTTTATTTTCCTTTGGGTTAGTATCTTCACCTTTGCCCAGGTTTTCTTTCTCATTCGTCTCCTGTATTAGTTACTTCACTTGATGAAATACCGAACAAAAGCATCTTGAGGAAGGAAGGGTTTATTTGGGCTTGCAATCTGAGGATACAAACCTCATGGCAGGGAAGGGTGGCGCCAGAAGCAGGATGCAGCTGGTCACACTGCATCTAGTCAGGAAGCAGAGAGATGACCACTGATGACCAGCTCACGTCTTCCTTTTTATTCGGTCCAGGAACCCGGCCGTGGTCGTCACACATGACTCAGTTAACCTAATCTAGAAACTCCTTCACAGACATGCCCAGGTGCTTGTTTCCATGATAATTCCAAATCCATCAACTTGACAATCAGGATTAGCCATTGTATCTCCATCCATTGCCAACTGGACACCCACACACATCACTTTTAAGTCTCAACCTTCTAATCCTTGTCACCATAGGCTCATGACCATCTCATGATGCCACATGCCCTCAGTCCTGCTTCCAAAGTCCCCATAGTCTTTAATCAGTTCCAGCCCTGGTCAAAAGTGTAAGTGCACAGTCTCTTCTGTGACTCAGGCAAGCTCTTAACTGTGAGCCTCCATACAGTCAAAAAAGACAAGTGGCATTCTTCCAGTATATAAGTACATGGGGTAAATATTTTCATTCGCAAAGGGAGGAAAGAGGTATAGCAAGGAGATATCGAGCCAAGCAGGACTAACATTGAACAGGGCAAACACCAAATCCTGCACATCTGGGACCTGTGAAGGAACCTGGGCTCGAAACGGCTTGAAAGGGCCACCCTGCAGTTATGCCATCTGCAGCACACACAGCCTGTCTCAGGCCAGCTGTGCTCCATGCCTGTAGCTTTCCCCACTGCACTTGCTGTGGTTTTTGCATCTCCACTATGCTGGGCATTTCCTTTGTGCCTTAAGCCTGACCGTCATAGCTTTGTGCAGTGGCCTTGCAGAGCCTCTGCTGCCATACATGCCTGTCCTCGTAGGCTTTCTAGAACCATGGTGTGAGACTCCATGACTTCTTCAATCTTGGATCTTTCATGTCTGTAAAACTAGTAAAGGACCATGCGGACAATGCTGCAAGTTTTGTTTAACAGAACTCCTCAAAAATGTGCATGTCATCCTTGCCCGGGGACCTTGCAAGTCATCTCTGTATCGTTCCAATTTTAGTATTTTGTTGCCAAAGCAAGAACATGTTGTCAAATTTGTCTGCCAGCTTGACATATAGCCCACTCCCCTTGGACCACAGTTGGAACAGCTCCTGTGTGCCTTCCAGGCTGACTCTGGGGAACCACTTTTCTAGATAGCTGTTTTTGTTTTGTTTTGTTTCTTGTTTTTTTGTTTTTCAAGGTGGGGTATCACTGTAGCTCAGGCTGACCTGGAATTCACTATGTTGTCTCAAGGTAGCCTCAATCTCACAGCGATCCTCCTACCTCCACCTCCTGATGCTGGGATTAAAGGCGTGCGCCACCACGCCCGGCCTAGGTAGCTGTTTTTGAGCAGGGAATGCCGTCAGTGGCATTCTCGGTTGATGTTCACTCTTGTCAAATGAATTCACGTCTTTTCCAGATAGAGCCTTGACTTGGTGGCGGTTGACCAGAGGAGTGTAAGCTCCACAAGGAAGCAGATGGTTTTCAATCCCCTAGAACAGTGTCTGGCATGTAGTAAGTTCTCACTGAGTCACTTCATTGACTCCAGGAATCAGAGGGTTGTCATTAAGCACAGTGCTCTGGATGGTCTGTACTCAAAAACAACACAGTGCACATGGGAAAGAGAGATTTGTTCCTGGCTAAAACAGTATTCTCTCTCACACACAAGGTTGAGGGTTGTATGCCCAGTGGGGAGGTTCCCCACCCGGAGGCGTTGATGTACATGCTCAGATGGTGGCTGAGGCAGGCTTCCTCCCAGAGCAGCTGCTTTCACGCATGCGCTGTGAGGTGCATTTGGGGGCTGGCTGGGCAAGCATTCCTTCCTTACAGCAGTTTCCTTCCCGCATGGTCTCATACTTGGCAGGTAGATTCCCTTAGAACAAGTGTTACAAAAAGCCTAGGTGACAGCTGCAAGGGGTCTTGTGGCCTGAGAAGTCTTAAACTTGTTTTTCCAACTTGATATGGAAATACAGCTTGTCAGTACAACAGGGAAGGAACTGATAATCTGCACTTTGAAGACCACCTGCCACGAGGGTTGTCAACAATGAACTTACTGGACAAATGATCTTATAGGCAAAAATTTATGTAAAGATACCAAGTGTCCTTAAACTTGAAAACACTGGAAAGGTCTTAATAGACTTTTATATCACCTATTGTATTATTTAACACTTTAAGACTGTTAAATTTTTATTTTATAAATTTTATATAAATTTTAGATGAGATTATATGGTGAGGTTGCCTTCAGTGTGTCTTTTCCTAAGCTTGGACAGGTTATGACCACATTTGAAACTCAGTTTCTTATCTATAATATGGATAAATAAAATTACTAGACTCTTTTTCCACTTGGCATATTTGATTTAGAATGTTTGAGAGACATTATTATAAATAAGAGTCGATCTAGTCAATATTACATCTTCATTCATTGAGGCTATAATTTTGTTCTTTAAATAAAAGTTAAAAAAAAAAGTAATTAGCAGATGTGGGTTTATAACTATGGTGATTGGTTCATTCAAGAGTTTGGCCTTGAGTATAGGTGTTGAAAAATGCCATAGAAACCTCCTGTCTGTTAACTATGTGTTGTTGTTTTGTTTATAGTTTTTTGAAACAGCGTCTCACTGTGTAGCCTAGGTGGGTCTGGAATGCTAGTGTAGCCCAGGCTGGCCTCAACCTCCTAAATGCTGGGATCACAGGTGTTTATCATTATGCCTGCCTAGCCCTGTCAGTCAATGTTTTGATATCTACTCCCTTTAGATTTAAATGTGGTAGCTATTAGACATAAATTGCGCTTACTACAAATGGACTGATTGTGTTACTTATCCTTTATATGATATAATTCATTCATTTATTTATTGGAACAAAAGAGAGGAGGGAGAAAGAGAGAATGGGTGTGCCAGGGTCTCCACCACTGCAAACAAGCTCACTCTTGTGCCTCTGTCTTTGTTGCTAATGTATGGAGATGTGAGCCATTTGCCATGCTGTCTTCTTTTTAATGTTTTATTTTATTTATTTATTAGAAAGGGGGGGAAGAGAGAATGGTCGTGCTAGGACCTCTAGCCACTGCAAAAGAACTCCAGATGCATGTGCCACCTTGTGCAACTGGCTTACATAAATATTGGGGAATCGAACCTGGGACCTTAGGCTTTGCAGGCAGATGCTTTAACCGCTATGCCATCTCTCCAACCCCTGTCATGCTTTCTCTAGCATGATGAGACTTTTCCTCAAAACTGTAAGCCTGGAATAAACCCTGTTGGGGTGTTGTGTCCCAGCAGTAAGGGGGTAACTGCTGCATAAACCCATGCCAGTTTCTTGGGAGGAAAGTTATAAAAAGGCAGTGTTTAATTAACTTGCCTTTGAATAACTATAAGTAAAGATGTTCTGGATTCTTCTGAGATTGTCTCTCAATTTTATACCAAAACGATAGTTGTTTGTACTAGCTACAATCTGACTTCATCAAACCACAGGGTAACAGATCTGCTTTCTGTTCATTTATTTTAGCAAGAAATATAACTAATTTGGGGGGTTTAATTATTTTCTTTTTCTTTTTCTTTATTATTGCTGCCTACTTCCTTTACTGTGTGGCAGCTTAGAAGGCTTATTGAGTCTGATGATGTGGATTTCAGCTCACTCTCATATCTATTATATAATATTTTGTCAGTGCACTTCACTTGTCCATGTTCACAACTGGATATTATAAGGACAAAATTAAATGAGAAAGTATTTTAAGAATAGAATCAAAACAACATTTAAATACAAGGTGTACAGTGGAAAGAAAACATTATTTTCCTTAATTTTGAAGAGACTTAAGATTCCCAAAATCTTTAAACTGTAGTGTAATCCATAGATGCTACATAGCTTCAGTCTTCATACATTGTAAGAAGTATTTCAAAGATGGATGGCATGACGTCTGTTCCTCCTGTCTCGTTCCTTTCATTTCTTTTGTAACTGTTGCTTTCACTCTCTCCAGATGAAAGTCCTTTCTTTCAGCCTAGTGCACACATCTACCCTCAAATGATCTCTTCTCACACCCCCTCTCTCTGCCTTGAAAGGGTGCTACCATTAAGAAGAATGAGCAGACGGGAGCCATCGTGGTGGCTCGCATCATGAGAGGAGGAGCTGCAGATAGAAGTGGTGAGTAAGCCCTCACCATTGCTTACTGAAGATGCACAGGCTGTGTTGTGTTTTGTAAAGGTGCGAAGCAAGCACTCTGTCACTGGGCTACATTCACAGCCTCCAAAGTTTTGGATCAATTTTATTTTATTATATTTCTATTTATTTATTTGAGAGAGAGATGTGGATGTGTGGGGTGGGGGGGGGAGAATGGGTGTGTCAGGGCTTTCAGCCACTGATAACGAACTCCAGACACAGGAGCCACCTTGAGCATCTGGCTTTCATGGGTCCTGGGGAATTGAACTGGGGTCCTTGGCTTTGCAGGCAAGAGCCTTAACTGCTAAGCCATCTCTCCAGTCATGAATCAGTTTAAAATGATGGTCAGTACTATGCATGTCTAGCCTAAGATCTGGATACGATCCTCGTATCCTCCCAGCATTATAGTATTGTGTTCTTGACTTTTTGCCACAGAGCAACACAGACTCTGAAGTAGGAGAGTTGTAAGTTCTCCTTTCTGATAAGGAAGTCTGTTAAGGGAACTGTTGGTCTTTAATGATGTAAACGATTGCAAACATAGTTTCTTTTTCTAACATTCTTGATTTACCATATTTTGTATCCATCAGGTCTTATTCACGTGGGTGATGAGCTTAGGGAAGTGAATGGAATACCAGTGGAAGACAAGAGACCTGAGGAAATAATAAAGATTTTGGTGAGGTGAAAATTGTAATAAGAACAAAATTATTTCAGTGTTTAGTCTCGATTTGAAATGTACGGGATTTGGAGTTAGTACTGCAGATTCAGATCTCAGTTTGTATATTCAAAGATACCTTAATTCAGGTTTCATTAACAAAATGAATTCGGAGACTGCAGTGAATGTTTGAATATTCATGGTGGCATCTGCAGTGTGGAGCCTTTCCCTGTGTCCTGCCCTTAGTGTCATTCTGCCACCAGCTGTGAATCTAGCCATGCAACCAAACAGTGACCCTATCTTACATGCTGCAGGCAATCTGAAACTTGAATAAAATTGTTCCAGGTCTGGGTAGTGTTAATTTTCAAGTTTTGGGTGTAGGGGATACATGGAGACTGTCACTTTTATATCTGAAAATATAAACCTACAGCAATTGAAGAATACTTCAGTATCTCAACACAAATGTCTCCACCCAGGAAACTATAGGGTGCAATTAAATGGCATGGTAGACACGAGGAGGAGAGAGGGGCGCTCATTCAGAGAGCCCTGAATCATCATAAAATGAGAGCAAGACATTTAGTTGGGCTGTCATACACCTGGCAGCTATAGACAGCAATCAGGTGCAGTTTATTTCAAAAAATTATAAGAAAGGAGTTTGAATAAAATTCACATAAAGCCAGGTGCGGTGACTCACGCCTTTACTCCCGGCACTGGGGAAGCAGAGATAAGAGGATCTCTATGAGTTCCAGGCCAGCCTGGGACAACAGAGCAAGTTCCAGGTCAATTTGGGCTTGAGTGAGACCCTACTTTGTAAAAAAACAAAAAGAAAAGAAAAAAAAGCTGGTCATGATGGTACACACTTTTATACCAGCACTTGGAAGGCAGAGGTAGGATTGCCTTGAGTTCAAGGCCAGCCTGGGACTACAGAGTGAGTTCCAGGTCAGCCTAAGCTAGAAAGTGACCCTACCTTGAAAAAAACAAAAAGAAAAACAAAAGTCTGCATAAATGTTTGAGGATACAACCATTTTTTAACATGGTTTGAACATGACACAGTAGATGTACTAAAATAGCATACCCCCCCAGATGGGTATAATGTTTATGTCTTCATTTATTGCTTAAGAAAATTAAATTTACAAAAGGGAGGGATTTTATAAGAATACATAGAAATAATGGTAAAATATATGACAAGATTGATAAGGAATTATTATTTAACCAGTAGAGTTAGGCCTCATCTGTCCATTCCCCAGCCACTCCAAACATCATTATCCCCTGAGGGCCTGCTCCTTGACACACAAAGACCTTAAGCTGAGCCCTGCCACCCCCTGTCCATGCCCAAAGACATTTAAATGAGTGGGAAGATGATGGAACCATTTTTTGATTGATCAATTCAGTTTTTGTAATTTTATACCACGCAAAAATAAATTTACTACTGGATGAAATGCTCAACTTACAAATGTCACAAAAATTGTAAAGTAAAATGTACAGTTTTCATAGTTATGGGGTATGGAAAGATTTTAACCTTGATTCAAATAGTAATATAACAGATGTACCTACTAAAGTTCAGACTTTCTGTACAGGAAAAAATGTCATAAATAATTTAAAGGATGAGTGAAGTTGTAGGAAAATATTTGCAATGTGTCAGATAAAAGGCTAATATTTGCATTTATATTGAGACCATAAAATTAATGAGAAAAACATTGTAAAAGTCATCGGTGTTTATGTTCCATTATAACAGAAAATACAGGCTATGAAAAACCTTGGATATCTTGCTCTTTAAGTTTCCTAATACCCAAAGTATATGAAAGTAGATAATGCTTATATGGTGATGGGATAAATTAAAAGGACTTTTTGATATGTGCATTCAAAACTATCAATATTTCAAAAGCACATATCTTTTAAGCAAGAAATTCAGTTTTTGGAAATTAAACCAGGAAATATCGTGGAAAATGGGCATAAGATACTTTTTACACATGTGATATGAAAGCAGAAAGAGGAATATTGGGGACAAAAATGTTTTAAGTGGGGTAAGGGGTCTGGGAGATGGGGGTTAAGGCCAACCAAAAACTATGTATGAAAAAGCCTTGATGAAAGCTGCCACTTTTAAGCCAATTAAAACATAAAATAAGTACTTTAAGACTGCTTGGTACCTCTCAAGATGGTCATGCATCCATATGATAGACCACGGGTGGACCTCTGTGGTCATGATTGCTCATGTGGGTTGGTTCTTAGTAAATGACGCTGTTCTCAGGGATTTCTTCCCTTTGAGAAAACACCCCCGAACTGAAAAATGGAAGTAAGTATAGAGATTTTATTTCTTCCCTATGTATGCACTTTAGTATTGGATTAAGTCTTGATTTATTATTATGATAACCAATGATAATGCTATTGCCATTTTAGAAATAAATCATGCCTTTTATATACTGTGTTAATTTTTGTTATTGAAACCACATTTTACTGAAGTTGCTGTCTTGTTGGATCTGCCCTCTGTCTAGCTGGCTAAAGCTGAGTGTTGTCGACCACCTCCGCGTTCAGAGACCACAGCCTGGCAAACTGAAATGGGCTAGGAGAGCAGCTTTCCTACCTGTCAGCCCCTCCCTCAACTGGTGTCTTAGTTTACCAGCTTCTGTCACCACCCTCTCTCCTTTCCTCCCTCCCTACTGTCCTTCTCGATCTTCTGGATACTCTTCCTCCTGTGTTTTTCTACCTTCCCTTTTCTCTTCTGTGTTTCTTTTAAATCAGTGCCATATAATTAGTGCTTTCTTATGGAGTTTACAACTTAGCAGGAGCAACAGAAAATAAGAAACAATTACATAAATTATGGCTACCATCAACGCTACGATGAGAGACAAATAGAGAATGAGAGTCTGTTAAGAGCGGCATCCCCTGGTTAGACATAGTCATGAGGATTGGTGGGTAGTGACATTGTTCATTTTAATGAGATTAGAAGAGACATTCGGTCTTTCCATCTTCTAACAGATCTATCATAGTTGATATTTTACTTGCTGACCAGAATAAAACTGACTTTGTTCTTTATTTTTTATTTTATTTATTTATTTATTATTATTATTATTTGGTTTTTCAAGGTAGGGTCTCACTCTAGCCCCAGGCTGACCTGGAATTCACTATGGAGTCTCGGGGTGGCCTCGAACTCACAGTGATCCTCCTACCTCTGCCTCCTGAGTGCTGGATGAGCATGGCTACCCTGTGTTGATAATCAGACCAAAGATGGTACAGCATTGTATCTCAAAGCATGCATACCAGTACTTACTGTCACAGCCAAATCTTTGTACCTGCTCTGTTTTAGTCATTTAATAATATTTAAAGCATTGTTTATAGTGTATTTCTATTTTTTAAGTCACTTGACATGGATAGTAATATATTCATTGATACCTTATAGGAAGTAACGGTGTATTTAATAGTTAATGGTCTTTAACTCGACACACTTTGAAGAGCTCTCACATTACTGGAATTTCTACAAAAATAGTTTCCTCCGTTTGTTCTGCGAGTAGTGGACCCAAGCTTGTAAATTCTTAGATGTATTTAGCTTTTACCTGTTTTATCTATTTTTCCCTTGGCTCTAGTTTCCTAATGACTCTTTCTTTGATCTGATACCAGAGTCAGTCTCAGGGAGCAATTACCTTTAAGATCATACCCAGCATCAAAGAGGAGACATCGTCTACGGAAGGCAAGGTAATCACTTCTTAAGAATATTCTTGTGCAGGGGGAGAAGTAATTGTTTTTCATTCTAGTACATTTCTATTCTGTCACCACAAGTTATTTTAATATTCTTGGTTTTGAAAATTATTTAAGTCTAAATTTAGCAAGAATATAGGCCAGTTCATTTTCATTTTTATACTTACTCTTCAATGACACTTAATTCCAGATGTTTATCAAAGCCCTTTTCGACTACAATCCTAATGAGGATAAAGCGATTCCATGTAAGGAAGCCGGGCTTTCTTTCAAAAAGGGAGATATTCTTCAAATTATGAGCCAGGATGATGCAACGTGGTGGCAAGCAAGGCACGAAGGTGATGCCAACCTCAGAGCAGGCCTTATCCCCTCCAGGCACTTCCAGGAGAGGTGAGCCATGGGCACAGGAGACTGCCCTGTCTTCAAGTGACCTTTTGTTCTCTGCAAAATGCCATTTTAGCATAGTTGTGATAAAATGAACTTGAAAAAGCTTGCCTTAGGATCCATTATCCCTTGGGTCTGGATTTGGACTTCTGTTTTGTCTATGTATGAATAATGATGAAAAATAATACGACAGTACCAGGTCAACTTACAGGTTTTGTTATGAAGCAAATGGAAAATGCCACACGAATACCAAATCTGTACTGAGGGGAAAGGTGCAAAAAAGAACGGTTATTTCAGGGAAACTTGGAAAAAGAAATACACAGAGCGATTATTTCTTAATTTGAAGAAATTTCATTCTGGTTCTTCTGACTTTGACGTTACTGAAGCTGATTAGTATCTTGGTGATTTGGGTGTGGTGTCAACTCGGAGCCTGTGCTGACAGTTGATTTTTTTCTTCCCTCAGGAGATTGGCTCTGAGACCACCAGAAATACCAGTTCAGCCCCTGAAACTTTCCAACAGGAAGCCATGTAAGTTTGTTAATAAGAATCCTGATAACCAAATTCTGCTTGTTGCTTTTAAACTGATAAAGCAGGTGTCAGGGAAGACGGGGTCACATTCTCCTGAGATAGCCTTTGAATCTCCATTTCTCAAGAACCAAACCTTAAGAAATTCACAGTCAAAATAGCAATATGAATCTTTTGAAGCAAAAAAAAGGTGATAGGGGTTGCCTTGTAGTGAATCTTTTCACAGTCTGCGACAGTCACTCGTAATCACAACTCTGATGTCAATTTAGGGATTTAATAAATGCAGCCTGGAGTTCAACTCTGCGGGTTGGGGTAAAAGATTTCTTGGCAAAGCTTAGAGGAGGGGGATTCTTGGGCACAAGTGTTTGTGTCTGAGAAGAACTCTGCATCTTCATTCCTTCCTTGTTTCCAGATCAAAAGTGAGAACTTGTCCTATCAGCTTGAAATTATCACCAGACTAAATTGAAGGAAGATAAGAGAAGGAAAAGGATTGTATAGAATTACTGGAAAACAGTGTGGATTTAGGGTCTCTCTTTTTTTTTTTTTCTTTCAGCTTTTCCTTCTCTCAGCTTTATTTCCCATTTTCACCCTCTCAGGCCTTCATCTCATAAACTTCATCTCCTCTAAATGTTTCATGGGTCTGGGCATTTTAAGAGTAAAGGGGAAAAAAAGGGTCTGTGTTTTAAGCAATACCAAGTATACATTAAGCAGTGAAATGAACAAATAAATGGCCTTGGAATTTTACGCCCACATCTGTTTTTAGTATTGTTGCATTTCTCACATCTCCTGTTATTTCTGTTAGTGTGTAGAAGCAGATAGCTCAGGAGTCCTATGGTAAGAGAACCAGACTACAGTCAAATATAAATCTCACAGCAAGCAAACACTTAAGTGAACCAGATGCAAAAGGCTGCTTGTTCTTGCTGCATTTAAGTCTGGGTGGAAGGAAAGAGCACATGTCACACTGCACGTGACAGTAAAAGATATCAGAAGACTTCAGGTTGAGTGCTGTGTTGTTTCTAAGAAGGGGACTATTGATTTGCAACTCCAGCTGTGAAGATTTTGTGACATCCACCTGACTTGCTCCTTGCGGGGTGGGGGAGACATTGGATGGGGATTTGCAAAGTTCTAGTATATTTGGTACCTGTGAGATAAGAAATATCACTGAAAAGTGGGGGAAATGGGATGATTTTAATTACATTACATTAATAATGTGTACTCAGCTTTGTTGTTTAATTTTTATTTGTTTTTTATATAATAATTGTGGGGGAGCACCCCAGATGCAAGCTCCAATTTTGTATCTGGCTTTATGTGGGTCCTGAGGAATTGAACCAAGGCTATCAGGCTTTGCAAGCAAGTGCCTTTAACCACTGAGCCATCTCTCCATACTCAACTTTGACTTAGACTTAACCACATAATTTGATTTAGTTATAAATTTTCATTTATTTAAAATTTTAAAAGTGCATGTTTCTTTATAGAACTACAGACAAGGGATAGTTTTTTTAAAATAGCTCTCTCAAACTAGACTTGATATAGATGACTATGAAACTGATGGAGGCTGGAGTGTGTATGTGCGCGCGCGTTAGTTGTAATGGAGGCTTTTGTCCATTGGTTTGCATAATTTTGTTTTATGATAATACTTAAATGATTAGATTTAGCAAATGTTTAGCCCAAGATTAATCTTTATCAATATATCATCTTATTTTGCTTGTTTATTTTTGTGCTGTATCTTGAATGCCATTCAGAACTTCTGAGTGGATGTGCAGGACAGTGGTAACATGCTTACCTAATATGCACACCCAGACTTCCATCCTCAACACCACAAAACAGAAAGATAAAAGTAATTCAATTGGTCCTCCTTCCTCTATCACTTTCTTCCATTACTTTTTTCAACACTTTCCCTGTCTCTTCTGGCTTTTTATTTATTTATTTATTTATTTATTTATTTAATTTTTGTTTTGTTTTTGTTTTACGTGATAGGGTCTCACTCTAGCCCAAGCTGACCTGGAGTTCACTCTGTAGTCTCAGGGTGGCTTGAACTCACAGTGATCCTCCTACCTCTGCCTCCCCAGTGCTGGGATTACAGGTGTGTGCCACCATGCTTGGCTGTATTGTTAATTTTTAAGACAAGGGCTCACTATGTAGCCTGGGCTGGCTTTATACTCCAGATCCTTCTGTCTTAGCCTGGAACTGTCTTAGCCTTTTCCAGGCTAATATGATAAGTGGGGACCACCACTTCTGACTTTTCCTCTTTTTTAAAACTTAATTCTGATTCACCAAGAGATGTAGTGTTTTTTGTGCATATAGATATGATTTGTTTGCAAATAAATTTGGCCAAGGTTATCCAAATAAATTATCACATCTAGTCAATTTGGCCTTGTTCAGAGAGACAGTCGATATCTGTGAAAATTGTAGGAAGCTACTGTTGTTATTCTCAAGGAATTGACATTCAGTTTAAAATTTAACAACTGTCACCTCACATTTAAAAGGTATATAGAAGCCATTGTGTTGGCTCATACTTGTGTATGACACTGACATTTGAGAGTGCTTGAAGCTGTTTAGCAGTGCTTCTTTCCATGTGGCTGTATTTTAAAAGGACTACCTGACTCACAGCATTGAGGTTTTCAGCAAGAAGCTGATGTTATCATGCCCTTTGCTCAGCTATGTGGCAGTACAATGAAGAAAATAAGTTGTTGTAACTGGTAAGATAGATTTTTTTTAAGTTTCTGACATAATGTCAAGTGCTAAATTCCTGAAAGCAGTAATTTACAACTTTATAAAAAAAAATACAATGATGGAAAATTTCTGAATGAAGTTTTAAAGATACTCTTGACACCTAGGAAGATACTGTAGGCACTGATTTGGGGGACTTGATTCACGTGATAATGTCCATCAGTCAGCACTTGTGACGACATGATTGCTTGCACTACTTGATTTTTCTCATAGTCATTGCTTGTGAAAACATGACATATGACCATTATTTGATTCATAGTTTGTTATAATAATTGGAGAAAGAATTCATGGAAGATGATTCTGGAACTGTAGTTGTTCAGTTAATGTTCATGTGGAAGATAAAAAGGAATGGCAAACTCTAGTTATCTTGACATTCACGTTTGTGCTAGAGCTCCAAGGCAGTGAAGTCCAGCCTCTTCCTAAAGACGCCGTCTTCAGGCAAACTGTGTCAGTGTAGGAGCTGTGCATCCGCCACGCTTGGTTGTAACTTCCCCTCAGCAATCTTTGACTATCTAACACATCGGGAAGTAGGGGTCTTAAACAAAATCATTTGTATCAAAATTAAACATTCCTAAAACCTAAAACATGAAGTGTCATAAGAAAATTGTCTGGGGCTGGAGAAATGTCTCAGTGGTTAAAGGTTCTTGCTTGCAAAGTCTTATGAGCCAGATTCAATTTCCCCGAACCCATGTAAAGCCAGACACATACGCCACTTCACGTGTCTGGAGTTTGTTTCCAGTGGCAGGAGCCTTGGTGCACTGTCTATTTCTGACTGTCTTCTCTCTCTCTCTCTCTCTCTGCCTGTTTCATAGGCAAATAAGATAAAGGAAATTTTCTTAGATGCTTGATTCAAGGATTCATTCCTCCTTCTTCTTTCTATCTTTTGGAGTCATTCCATATTCAAAAAAAAAATGTAATGGAAAAATTACCCTCTGACATCTAAGGATAGGTTCCCACATAGTGGATCCGTATTGGTAACAGAAAACAGGCCTAGAATGTGATAGACTTTGATATAACTAGCTTTGGGGTTGTTGAATAAATTGTTCTGGAAATGGGTAAGAGATCTCAAGTAGCACGTAGAAGTAGTAGTTCATGATGGAAATTTAGATTGCATTTCATGTGTTGACAGTGACCTTGCTTTTGTGGCTTATTTGCCTGTGTAAGTGTATCAGCTAGCGTGTCTCAGCTTCCCTGCCCTTACTTACGCTGGGAATGAGACCGAAGGCCTTGTGCGTGCTAGGCCAGTGCGCCCCTCAGCTGCACCCTGGTACCTTAACTTTTAAGATGAAGTAGAAATGTCTTCATTTGAAATATTGTTTGTTCCTTTTCTATTGACATATAAACATGTGAATTAAGAATCGTCTTCCTAAATGTACAAACATTAGTTCATCTTTAGTGGGGGATAATTTATATTTAAATTCAGTACTTATGGTCTTCAGAAAGGGTGGAGAAAAACTTACTTTCCACATAAGTATATTTTACACCAGGATATCCAAGTACAGGTTTTATTTTCAGGGCTTAATTTCCTTTTGTAATTGTCAAAGTAGAAGTACCAGAACATTTCTAATGCAGCAGACAAAAATATATTAATTGATTTTTAAAAATATTTATTTAGTTGAGAGAGAGAGAGAGAGAATGGGCATACCAGGGCCTCTATCCACTGCAAAGGGAATTCCGGATGCATGTGCCAATATGTGCCAGTGGGTTCTGGGGAGTTGAACCTGGGTCCTTAGGCTTTGCAAGCAAAGGCCTTAACTGGTAAGCCAGCCTTCATTAAGTTTTACATGAAGTAGTGCTTGTAAAATTTTTATTACAAAAGAAATAAGAATGTAAAATTTTTGACATTTTAAGCCTCAAAACATGAAATGATAAACATTTTAAATTTGTTTTAAAACTGCTATGACTATCTACATGTGAATTAAAAGAAAATTCTTAACTACCAACAAAAGGCATCCACTCAAACAAGGTGTGGTCTGGGTCATTCACAGAGAAGCCCACTATGGATTAAAGGTCACAATATCCAACTGGGGAATGTTAATGTTGAGTAAAAGAATGAATTCTCTGACCACGGCACCAATATTTCAGAAGGTCACTGAACTAGTTACTTTACTCATTGGTGCAACGAAGTACCGAGACCAAAGAAACTTAAGGAAGAAAGGGTCACGTGGGAAGGGCATGGCAGCAAGAGCAGGAAGCAAGTCACACAGCATCCACAGTCAGACGGCAGAGGCGAGTGCTCGAGCTCAGCCTGCTTTCTCTTTTCTCTCAGTCTAAGACCCAAGGCTGTGGCATAGGTGCCACCCATAGTTAGGGTGGGTTTTCCTACCTCACTTAACCTTATGTAGAAAACCCCAAACAGATATACCTAGAAATTTGTCTCCTAGGTGATTCTAGATCCAATCAAATTCGTAAGATTGCCCATCACAGCCGCACATTCTGCAGATGGTTGTAATTGTTTTTCAAGTGGAGTACACACCTCCTTACTGTTACCCTCGGTATGGTTAGTGTTTTCACACACAGTCAGTTCGGAAACAAGCGCATCGCTGATGGTAAAGTAGCCTTGTTTGTCTTGGTCAAACATTTTTTAATGTTGGTAGGATTTCTTGTGGACATAAATACATGCAGTTTTTTTTAAAGCCTCTTAAGAATTTTCTCCTGTGTGTTTGTTAGCTTCCTATTACTTTAACACATACCTGACTAAGGAAATGAGGTTTGTTTTGGCTCACACTTTTTTGTTAAATTTTTCATTTATTTAGTTTTTATTATTGACAACTTCCATAATTATAGGAAAGAAAGCATGATAATTCCCTCCCCCATCACTTTCCCCTTCACAAGTCCACTCTCCATCATATCCCCTCCCTCTCTAAATCAGTCTCTTTTATTTATTATTATTATTTTATTATTTTATTTTGGTGTCGTCATCTTTTCCGTCTATTTATTTTGTTTTGTTTTGTTTTGTTTTGTTTGTTTTTGGAGGCAGGGTCTCACTCTAGCCCAGGCTGAACTGGAATTCACTATGTAGTCTCAGAGTGGCCTTGAACTCACAGCAATCCTTCTTACCTGGGCTTCCTGAGTGCTAAGATTAAAGACATGTGCCACCACGCCTGGCTTTTTCCTCCTATTATAATGGACTTGTGTAGATAGTGCCAGGCACTGCTAGGTCACAGATATCAAGGCCATTTTGTGTCTGGAAGTGTGCATTGTAAGGAGTCCTACCCTTCCTTTGGCTCTTAAATTCTTTCCACCACCTCTTCCACAATGGGCCCTGAGCCTTGGAAGGTGTATTAGAGATGTCTCAGTGCTGAGCACTCCTCTGTCACTTCTTCTTAGCACTATGGTGCATTTTGAGTCATCCCAAGGTCACTACCATTTGAAAAGAGAAGCTTCTCTAACCAAAAGTGAGAGTAGCATTAATATATGGGTATGGGCACTAAGAGAAGTGCTTACCAGGCAGTTTGGTGAGCATAGAATATGCATTTAGCCAGACATCAGCAAACATTACACCCCTAGGGGCTCATGACTTCCCCAGTCACAGGTTTTCAGAATCAGGGATGTATTCCCTCCTGTGGTACAGGCCTCCAGTCCAATTAGAGAGCAGTTGTATTCCCCATAACTATGTGCCACTATTGTACCCATTGGCGCATTTGACTTGGCTGGCCAAACTTAAGGCTTGCAGTTATTATTTATCTCCAATGATGACTTCTCTCTCTCCCATGCATGCAAGCTGCATGCAGCATAGTTGTTTTTTTTCTTTCTTTCTTTTTTCCAGCTTTCTATCTGGTCTACATGGAGGAGGTTTTCTGCTCATCTCCAGCAAGATTTCTCAATGGCCTTGCTGTGACTCAGTTGTAGAGATTTCAATCTGTAACCTGTGACATGGAACAGACCGTGGGGGGGGGGGGTGGCATGGTAGAACAGAACTTCAGATTTCATAGCAAGGACATCAAAGAGATAGGAAGAGGAAAGTGCCATGGTTTCTTGACCCGCCTTCAAGGACATGTCCCCAGATGCAAGAAGACTTCATACTAGGCTTCTTAAAACTCCCACACTTCCCACGGCTTTGCATTATGGGCCTTTGGATGTCATTCCAGATCCAAACTATAGTACCTAATGCTTAGTTACACTGTTGGAGCATTCCAAAGGTTAGGGTTGTGTGGAAAGAGGTACCAGTGAATTACATTGTAAACTTGATACTTAATTGTACTATTGCTGATTCACTGAACTGTGCTCTTTGCATATCTGATATCTGAAACCCTCTCAGTTTGATGGGTCGTAAGACCATGTCATCTCTCAGCTATTGTCTTGCCTGTAAGAAAGAGTTGGTTAATAGCAGTCTGGTCTGTGGCCATTGCAGACTTTCGGAGAAGTGTGTTAGGAGGTTAAATGGTAACTTAGGAAAGCAGGTGTGACCTTGCCCGTGTCTGCACCAGGTAGACAGGCCTGCAGAGTGGGGAGTTGGCTGCTTCCGTGCTGTGTGGAGCTCATCTCTAGTCCATTCTGTCCAGACAGCATGTTTATTTCTTCACATCATTTCTTGCCTCTCCTCAGTGGCTTTATAACTCCTCTGTCCTGTTCTCCAGTCTTTGAAGCTGGTGCTCCATGGACTCTTGCTAATGTTGGACCCAGACGCTTCCCAGGTCCCTATTAGGTCAAGTCACTTCGGGCTGTTGGAACTGCAGGGAAAGGGTGAGAGGGAGAAATCTTGAGAGGTATTGGGAGTAGGCACTAATAAATATAAAGATATGTACTTTTGCACTTTTCATATTTTCTACCCCAAAGCAAAATCACAAACTGATTTTGCTGTGATAATTACCTAGGCCCATAGTTCCCGTAAGCTCCTTAATGAGTGTCTTTTTTTTTTTCGTTATCTGTAAGGAGATAAATTAGTCTTGTCCTCATAATACCTTGCCCCAGATCTGTTCTGGGATCAACTCTTTGCATACTTTTCAAACTAAGGGAGACTGTTTCTTTGCTTTTTATACTGGATATTCATTAAGCACAAGCCTGCTGTCAGATACATGCCTCTGATTTTATTATGTTAAGAAGTATAGTTTCCATCAGCTTCCTTCTTCCTTAAGAATTATATGGAGACGGGGGGAGGGGAGGGAAATACCATGCGTTTTTTGTATGTAAGTATAGAAGTTGTCAATAAAAAAAGAAAAAAAGAATTATATGGAGAAATACTCTTTGTGATATTTTATTTTATTTTATTTTTTAATTAATTAATTTATTTTTTATTTTTTATTTATTTATTTATTTTGGTTTTTCGAGGTAGGGTTTCACTCTGGTCCAGGCTGACCTGGAATTAACTATGTCATCTCAGGGTGGCCTTGAACTCATGGCGATCCTCTTACCTCTGCCTCCCAAGTGCTGGGATTAAAGGCGTGTGCCACCACACTGGGCTCTCTTTGTGAATTTATGTGGCATGTTCATAACTGTTTATTGGCATGTGGAATACAGATGTATCTGATAGAGATTCAAGTGTTCATTTTTATTCGTGGGATTGTTGGCTTTTTTAGTTTTTATTTGCTTCTCTAATAGGCTTTTAATCATCTGATTACCATGATATTGAGTCTTAAACCTAGCAATATTCAGTTTCTTTTTATCAAAAGGTCTATACCACATGCAACAATCTACTTTATAGGAGGACATGAGATTTCACATGGTGGCTTTCTTGTTTGGTGGGTTTCGTTCTTTGGAGTTCAGTATTGCTCTGTAGCCCTGGTCTGGTCCTCACTGAGTAGCTCAATGTGGCCTCAAACTCACAGCAACCTTTCTGCCCACGTTTCCTGAGTGCGAGATCACAGTGTACTCCACCATCTCTGCACAGTGATTGGTCTGGGCCACTCTGCATGATGTCCATCAGGCCTACCTTGACTAATCTCATCACATAGTTTATTCTTTGTTTTCTGGTTATTTTTCGTAGACGTATGTAACAGTTCAGAGCTACTAAGAGATATACATAAGTAAAGCAATATTTAGGTAACTTGTAACACGAGCCTGAAAAATTATGCTGTACTAATCATAGTTGCTAATTGCTGGTCAAGTAGAACCAAGACATTTGAAGACCTGTGGGTATTTGAAAAGTGAAAAGGCAGCAGTATTCACTTTCTCTGAAGCCTTTCCTCTGGCTGTCGTTCTGCGGCTTGCAGAGGTAAGGGGGTAGAGAGCCGTTCTCATCCTGTTTATCGTATAGAGCCATGCTTTGAAATAATGTTCTACCCTGACACGAAGCCAGGGTTTGCTTTGGAATATGTTGTCAGTACTTACTTATTCCATTCTCAAATGTAGGGAAGTTTTCTAGTCAGATCTAACTTTTTTTTTAAAGACTTTATTTTTATTTATTTATTAGAGACAGAGGGGGGAGAGAGAGTGAGAATGGGCACCCCAGGGCCTCTAGCCACTGCAAAGAAACTCCAGATGCATGTGCCACCATGTGCATCTGGCTTACATGGAACCTGGAGAATCAAACCTGGGTCCTTAGGTTTCACAGGCATGCACCTTAATCACGAAGCCATCTCTCCAGCCCACAGATCTAACTTTTAAGTACTATCCTGTTAATAATTTAAGTCTTGTTTTAAGATTTTTAAAATGCACTTCTAAAATATTCAAAATAAGGCTGGGTGTGGTGGTCCATGCCTACAATCCCAGAACTCAGGAGTAAAAGGCTGCAGGATCCCTGTAATTTCAAGGTTAGTTTGGTCTACATAGTGAGTTTTACATACAGAGCCAGAGTCTGTCTCAAGACAAAAATTATTTTTTAAATGAAAATGAAAAAATTCAATGTGAAACAGCCATACAATTTGTTGAGTATATACCCACAGGAATCAAGGTGGGCTGGCTGTAGAGATCCCTTCACAGCATGCTTCTCACAGCACTGTTCACAGATTCAGCCTAGGCGCCCACCAGTAGATGAATGGATAAAGAAAATATGGCCGATGTACACAAAAGAGTTTTACCTGGCCACAATAATAAAGGAATGATAATAAAATTATATCATTTGCGGGAGAGTGGCAAAAGCTGGAGGTCATCGTTAAACAAGATAATCCAGTTCCACAAACACTGTCTGTTTTCTCTCCTATGTGGAAGCTGGGGGTGTGGAGGAAGCGTACGAAACACAAGGGCAATATGAGAGAAGTGGATGGGAAAGGTGGAGAGGGCAAAGAGACACTGACAGAGATGAAGATGGTCGAAGGGTGTTCTGTGTGTGTCTACAGATGTCATGCTGAACCCTTGTGCAGTTGATTTTCCTGTTACCAGCAAGGGAGGAAGAAAGGGAAGGAGGGAGGGGAAAGGGAGAAGAGGGGAGGGGAGGGGAGGAAGGGAGGAGGAAGAGAAGAAAGGAAGGGGGAGGAAGGAAGGAAGGAAGGAAGGAAGGGAAAGGAAGGGAAGGGAAGGGGAAGGGAAGGGAAGGGAAGGGGAAGGAAGAGAAGAAGGGAAGGGGCAGGGAGGGAGGGAGGGAAGGGGGAGGAAGAGAAGAAAAGAAGGGAGGGAAGGGGAGCCGGCGTGGTGGCTCATGCCTTTAATCCCAGCATTCGGGAGGCAGAGGTAGGAGGATCGCCATGAGTTCGAGGCCACCCTGAGACTACATAGTGAATTCCAGGTCAGCCTGGACCAGAGTGAGACCCTACCTCGAAAAACCAAAAAAAAAAAAAAAAAAAAAAAAAAAAAAAAGGGAGGGAAGGGAAGGGGGGAGAGAAGGAGGGAGGGAGGAAGGGAGGGGAGAGAGGGAAGGGATCATGGTACATGCCAGTAACCCCAGCACTTGGGAAGCAGAGGCAGGAGAATTGCCGCAAGTTTAAGGCCAGTGTGGTCTACCTGTGAACTTCAGGCCGGTTAGGGCTACGTAATTAAACACTTTTCATCAAATAATATAGGCAGAATGATGATCAATAGTTCTGCTTAATTGATTTGGTATGCATAATAACTGACTATTGTCAGAATATTGTTGAACTTTCAGAATATTTAGACATTTTAAGAACAAAATTTGTTTCTAAAATCCTCTTTTTAAATTTTTTTCCATGAAATTTCATTATTTTGAACAGATTGATTTTTCAAACCAAACAATCTATTTAACAGAATTCTGTTATTCAAGGTATAATGTTGATTTTTTTGTTTATTTTTTCCTCACTTATTGCTATTAGCTATATGAAGACTTTGTGTTTTTATTAAGTGTGTATATTCTATATAGACCTAGATTGCAGTACAGTCCAAAATTCTACTTTCTTGTTGACTAATAATTTTGAAATATTTAAAATACATTTGTCTTTTTCCCCTTTGCTTTTTCTAAGATGAGGAAAAGGTTCAGTGTGGTAGGTAGATTTCAATGTTGTTTTTATCTTGGATTTTTATTTTTGATTGTACTTTCTGTCTGTTTAACCATCTCCTTTCTCATTTTCTTTGTGCTTCTCAGAGGAAATTAAAGGTACATGTCTAAAAGTTTCCCTGTGTAGTCTAATAATTTCATTTAGTGAGCAGTAGTGTAGAATTAAATTGAATAGATCAAGCAGTTTTGTGACAGGGAACTTTGTTCTACATTCAAACTTCCATCACATTCCACTACCAAAAATTACAGTTGGACTTTGTTTTGGAAAGAAATACACCTTTTTCTTTATGTAAAAGAAACACTAACTGTAATGTCAGCAAAACACATTATACTTGCATCTTTGCCAGTCATTTTAAATACAGGTAAATGAAAAAGAGAGAGAGAGAGAGAGAGAGAGAGAGAGAGAGAGAGGGAGGAAACTATCCCCATATGTCAGCAGGCTTTTTTTGTGGGGCTGAGGATGGAACTTGTCTCACTCATTCATGACAGGCAAGTACTCTCTGCCGAGCCACACTCCTTCTCTCAGCTAGCTATTGGATTTCTGCAGTCTGTGCTACTCCAGAGTGCATTGATGTGATAGAGACTAAAGATAACAAGGACTTTTCGACTGCTGAAGCTTTTAAGTTAGACCTACTCCAAAACATTTGCAGAAATAACAACATAGTAATTTTTGAAAATGTTTTATTCTTGTTAAAAATCAAAATGGAAGAAGAAATGCCCTTTTATTCTTTCCCCACATGGAATTACTACCTATCGATAGAAAGGATGTATTTTATTCACCTTTTTGACGAATCCAGTGAGCCAAAATAAATGCTGTATTTCCATATTATCAAAAAGCCTGCTTTACAAAAGTACATTTATTTTGGAAGTCAAGTGCTATTATTTTCTTTATTGAAACTGCATCAAGGAACCTCTGATAAAGATTTGAAGAAAAAAAATCTCACTCCTGCATGCTGTTTGAAAATATTAAAACTTAAATATAAAACGTGATGTTTTATGTTTAAGACTCACACTGTGAGGCTGTTCAATGCTGTGCTTCACGTGATCATCTCAAGAGTTTGCTTTTTGCATCTGTAGCTGGGCTTCTAACCATTCTGCTTTATTTCTTGGCCTTTGTTCTGTATGCTTTTACCCCCACACCAGAGGATGCGGAACATGCTGGTAACAACAGTGGAACCTATATAGGTGAGCAACTGGTCATGAAAGAGATTTTTTCTTCTTTCTGTTGCTTTCTTTGAAATCATTATTTCATCTTAAATTTGCATGTTTGTGTGAGCATGCTCTGATAGTTGCAGCAGGTACCTTTGTGTTAAACGCTCAGTGGGCTGGACACAAACAATTTCACCTTGTGCTATAATTATTCTGCAGGAAACTTTCCAGAGCTATGTCAATTATTGTTTATTATTATTATTTTTTTAGAGAATGCTAAAACTCCATGTCGGTGCTGGTTATTTTACTCATTTAACTGTATCTGGATTTTTCTGAATTATTTCGCTCACTGGAAATCACTCAAAGTTTTGAATAACTTTTTCCTCTTAAATGATTTGGTTATATTTTCTTATGATTTGTTATTTCCATATCCCCATAGATAACCATTGACTAAATAATCTCACCTATAGTTAAACCTTATGATTAACCCTGTAATCTGTATTGGAAGAGAGGTCATGAACAAAAGCAAAGATACCCAGAGATCAGTAAAGGAATCAAAATTGTCTTCATGTACCTTTCCCATCCTTACCACACTGACAGGTTCTGTGCTCAGAAGTCTGAAGGAGTGTGGAAACACAATTTAAGCATCAAAACTTCAGCCTGCTATTACTATCGACACTCTGGTACATGGTGATTTTATCCCAGTTACTGAAGAACTGCACCAGATAGCAGTATGGTATTCTGTATGTAGTTAATAGTGTTTGCAATGTCCTAACGATGCTATGTTATATCCATTTACAAAAATTAGTCTTAAGGCCCAAGAAGTTTATAGTATTCAACTAAGAACCCAAAGATAGTAAGTAATATCTCCTGGATGCAAACCTGCATCTGTATAAATGCAACATCTTCTAGCATGCTGCCCTCTGGATATTCATTTTATAGAACAAATGAGAAACTGTGGAAATACAGACTGTACCCATTTCTGATGTTTAAGAGCTCACATTATCAAATGACCAAACCAAATTTCCTGTCAGGTACATGTCACCCAACCTTAGAGAAAAATCTGAGAGAGATTTGTGTGGTAAGGGAGTTCTTTCTTCATTACGGAGCAATGCAGTGTGCTCAGGGCTCTGTGTTGATGCCCCCCCTTACACTTCTGGAATCTTTGCTGGCCTCATATGGGAAGCACTTCTGTTCATGGGTCCGAGGTCAGCTCTGTAGTTGTGCAGGAGCTCAGCTTGATGGCTCTTTGCAGTGTGTGGCCAGGCTGTGGTCTGGCTGGTTGTGGAGTGTTTGGCCAGATGAATTCATTTGTGTCATGTATTCCTTCTCCCCTAGGGAACTGCCCAGGGTCCCTTAGCAGCAAGAGAAGGCAGCCAGCCCCTAGTCTGAAAGTGCTATTGTTCCCTTGTTTTGCATTTAGGTGGTTATGCATAAATGTGATGTCCTGGCATGTATTCCTGTTCCTCTGTGTGGGTGCACATGTGTGTTTGTGTATATGTAGATAGAAGTCTGTGTCCGATGTTTTCTTTCAGAACTTCTACCTTGTTCTTGGAGAGAAAGTCTCATGCAGAACCTAGAGTTCACAGATTCACCTAGACTAGTGAGCCAAACGCAGGTTCCCATGCTTGTGCAGAAAGCACTTGATGCAGTGACCAGTCTCTTTAGCCCTCAGAGTGCTGCTGACCAAAACAGTCAGTGTGGGAGAGCAGACTGCCTGAGAGCTCGGGCGCAGGGAGATGTGCCGAGATGCGCCGCTCTTACTCTGTAAAACAGACAGCGGTGCCTGCTTTCCTGGCATGGTGGGCTGTGCTCCGTGACTGGGGCTGTGAATATACAGGTGTACAGTGCTGTGATTCAGAGGGTGATCCTCTTAGCCAGGGGGGTCATAGACTCAGTCCTGGGGAGATGGCATTGAACCAGTGCCAAGCTCAGGTGCATTTACACTCAATGTAAAATTACATCCCAAAGACAAAAATACAGGCTTTTAATCTGTTTCTGTTAGCATTTAAGAGTTTTGCAAAATGAATCTGTAGTCAGGAGCTACTAGTTAATGTCCAAAAGCAAAGGGTGATCAGCAACATGGATTTCCTTAGAGAGCGCACAGGAGAAAGAGCTGAGGTGAGATGCCAGTAGATTTGACAACTTGGAGCGCTGTTGATAACTGAAGCACACACAGGCTTCCTGGAAGCCACATTGCCAGGTGTCAGAGTTTCAGTGTTGGCAGTGAAAGACAGCAGCTGACTTCAGGGCAGCTTTTATAGTGGGGAACAGGGTTATTTTCATGTAGACGGATGACGGTTGAATGCAGCCCAGCTGAGACGAGGTTAGATAGAACCAAGGATGCAGGGATGCTTTAAGTGAAAGAATCAGGAAATGGTTGGTGAAGTACAGCATGCACATATCTCATGGCAATGTTGGAGGGCTTTGTGTTGCCAAGACACCATTTTGTACCATACAATTACAGATAAAAACAAGGGATCGTGTTGTAAGATGGGAACATCACAACTCGTATAATAATCCATTATCACTTGTGGCTCAGACTATCTGCAGGCTATCTTTAAACAAATTTGAACAAAGAAATAATTTTTGTCAAACCCACAGATTGAGAAACTTTTGTACAGTTTTCTAGCTCCTTCAGTAAATCAAAAGATTTAACCAGACTCTGGAGAAATAGTACATGATCCACTGGGAGTAGAGGTTGAGTCACTAAATTAGATTGTAAACTTATAATTAGATTATAATCTAATGATCTAATGTGCCCTATATAATCCATTAGATTATAAACTATAATCCACTAATTGCCAGTGTGGGAGGACCACTAAATTATATCACCCATTAGACGGAATAAACGTTGAGAAGACAATGGAGTGGTGAGGAGCTTTGACATTTAAGTAGGATGGTTGAAGATGGCCTCCCCCAGAAAAGGAACGTTGTGGAAAACGAGCTCCCCAAATAGCGGGATAAACATAGCTGAAGCCCTTGAGAGGACACCCGCACTTACATACTCACGGTAAAATAATACAAAGGAATCTAAGTGGCCACTTTTAAAACAGGTCAACACTGTTATTCTAAGATTGGAATGGCAATTTTTATAACAATTTTACTGGTTTGGTTTTTTTTTTTTTTTTTTTTTTTAGATAGGATCTCACCCTTTAGCTCCAGCTGGCCTTAAACTTAGGATCCTCATGCTTCAGTCTCCCAAATGCTCCCAAGAACAGACACGTGCTCACTACCATGCCTAGCATCAAATTGTACTTGAGGGGCAGGCGGATACCTCAGTTGGTGAAAGCTTGCCTTATAAGCATGAAGACCTGCGTTGGACTCTAAGAGGCAATGGAGAAACACCAGGTGTGGTGACGTCTGCTTGTAATCCCAGTGCTGTGGAGACAAACACAGGCGGATCCTGGGGCTCAGTGGCTGGCCAGTCTAGCCTAATTAGTGACTTCAGACTAATGAAAGGGCCTGTCTCAAAAAAAAAAAAGTTGGATGGGGTTCCTAAGGATGAACCCCAGGGTTTTCCTCCGGTCTGAATGCACATGTGAACCCCCATGCACACACCCATAGACACAGACATAAAGAATCATGTTTACTCAAGCATCATTGAGATGGAGTAACTTTGATACCATTCGGACAGATGTGGAGCAGAGTTGATTTCTTAGAGGTCAGCATATTTATGAATAAAAAGGTTTGGCTGTTTTATTGGAAGGAAAAAAATTCCTTGACCAGACAACATTATATGCAGTCTATATAAAAATGTTGTAATTACATGAAATAGGAGAATGTAAATATAAATTGCAGAACATTACATGTTTTACAGTCGAATCCATATAAGTTGAGAGCTGTCTATATCTAAAGATTGTCATTTTGAGGAACCTCCATCCCAATCTCCAGAGTGGCTGTATCCATTCACATTCCTACCAGCGGCTTATAAAGGTCCCTTTTGTTTACCCTGGCCAGGGTTTGTTGTGGTCTTGAAGGCAACAGTTCTTCCTAGGGTGAGTTGGGCTCTCAAGTGTAGTTCTGAGTAGCATTGCTCTGGTGATAGTGAGCAGAACTTTGTTTTCATGTTTATTGGCTCCTGTGCATTGTATCATTTGAGAACTGGCTGCTCATGTCATTAGCCCATTCATGGAGTGGGTTGTTTTTCTTTTCTTTTCTTTTCTTTTCTTTTCTTTTCTTTTCTTTTCTTTTCTTTTCTTTTCTCTTCTCTTCTCTTCTCTTCTCTTCTCTTCTCTTCTGTTTTATTTTATTTTATTTTATTTTCTTCCTGTGCCTACTCTTTTGAGTTCTTTGTTTATTCTAGATATCAATCCTTTCTCAGATACGTAGCTCACATTCTCCCTCATTCTGTATGTCATCTCTTGTTTCCTGTGCTGTACCGAAGCTTTTTAGTGTATGAAAACGGCTATTGGCACTGTTTCCTGAATGACTAGAGTCCTGTTCAGAAAGTGCTTGTCTGTGCCCCTATCCACTTATCAGCTTTAGAGTTTTAGGTTTTAGAGTAAGGCTTAATTCATTTGGACTTGTGTTTTATAATACACACACAAACCCCCTAAAGCTAAACCTACCATGTGACTCAGACATACCACTTCTCAGGATTGACCCTGAGACTCCAGAAACACACCACAAACACCAGTGTTTCTTGAGGCACTGTTCACAACAGTAAGCCCTAAAACCAGCCTAGGTGTCCAACACAGAGGCACGTAAAGAAAATGGGGCTTTATACACACAACATAATTTTTTTCAATCACAAAGAATGAGTTAGGACCCTTGTAGAAAAATGCATGCAATTGAAGATAATCATATTAAGTGGATTAAGTCGGTTTCAGAAAGATAGATGTGTCGTGTTATTTCTCATTTGATTTTATGTAAGTAGAAGCAGAGCTGTCTGGGGGATAGAGGGGAATAATGGGAAGGAGGTGAGGCGTAAGAGGGGTGGGTATTGTGGAAATAGGCTCAAAGGTACATTATATTCTTGAATGGAAAAGGCCTCAAGTGACCCTGTATCATCACGTTTTCTAAAAGATGGCCATTGATCAATACACTGTATGTGTGCACCCTACATGTGTGTATATTGCTAGGATTAGTTCATATTCTAATAACTCTTGCTAATTTTCTTTTGCTTTGGTGAATGATGTGATATTTAGTAAATGTTTGGTTTCTGTGTGTGGTTTGATTTCTGTAGTGTATATGTGTATATTTTTTTCCCAGCAGAGGGATAGATTTTAAGATTTTCTCCATATTATAATACAAAATAATCTACATAAGGAAATTATTTTTAAACCGTAATAAGAATTATAGAATCTGTTTAATTCATTATATAAAACTTACTCTAATCAGTGCACAAGGTGCTAGGCATTAAATATCTGGTTTCTAACATAATTTCTTGCAAATGATTCCTGAAAAATAGATTTTTCTCCACTCTGGCTTTGTTGGCGTACTTCTATATTCCTTGAAAACAAAATCAGTTTTGTAACTTAAACTTTTCTTTCTAATTAACTAAACTGTTTAGCTTAAATATTATTATGTCTTTTGAAAGATATCATTTATCTATCTCTATTTCTTTGTGGTTTTCTTAATGCCATTTCTTATTTCTCCCTATTCTCCTATGTTTAAAGACCACTGATCTCAACAAGTTATGCTGTGATTTTATAAATCTAGTAAAAATTCCCTATTACTCCCATATTCACTCTTACCAAAGAAAGTTAGGTAGGGATCTATGCCTAAGTACACTGCCTCAATATTTCTTTTCTTCCAGTAATCATCTTTTAGTTTTTAATTGAGAATTTATTAGTATGAACGAATTAGGTTTATGGTATTTTTCAAACAAAGTATTAAAATAGAACTAGCACAGAGTGAATATTAGAAACATTCTTTGAGAAGTGGTACACGTTCTTTCTTGACAAAACAAGCTCTGCATAAGCTCAGCATGTCTGGAATACTACTTGGAATCTTTTTTTTGACAGAAAGAAGCTGTTCCTGCTTAGAGAATTTCAAGTTTACGGATAGACTCATCCAAAGAGAAAAAAAAAATGCTCAAATTTCAAATCCAATTTTCCCCTCTCTTCAGAGCATATAGTTTTTATATGCAATTTTATGTGCACATACTATATTTTTCTCATTTTGAAAAGATAGTATTTTGAAAGGATAGTAAGAATTCATTTCTTTACTAAGAAATGCCTTGCAGGAATTTAAATTCTGATACAGTTTCTCTCTTTTTTTTTTTCTTTTTTTGTGGTGATTCAGCCTTACTGTGATTTAATTGTAACAAAAACTAAATTGTCGGTATTGTCAGGAAACCTGTGAGGGTTAAGTAATTGTTCCCTTGGGAATTGTGCTGGGTACTTCAGCTCTCCTGGTTGCATCAGGTACTTGAGTCTCTGTTTCCTTTTGGCTTGAGATGTGCTGAAGGATTCAAGAGCATTTGTGGATTTGGACATGGCTCTGTCATAATGAACAGCTTTGAACCCATGCACCATTCTGGAGATGTTCTGTTTATTTGTTTAAAAGCCTTTTCCTCTTTTTGATGCAAACTTACTATATGTATGGCTGCTTAATATAACTTTGATAATATTCATGTTTCTTTAGTGATTTTTCCCCAACATTATTTATCAGATAAACATAGAACTGACTAGTGCAGGCTCTTAAGAGACCATTAACTTCCACAGCTTTATATTGGCATACTTTTTTTGTCAATTTAACTCCTTCACTCAGATTTTTCTTGTCATTTTAAGATGTTCTTAATTATTTTTCATGTCTTTAAAATAATTTTACAATTGTAACAAGGTGTCATTTCAGTAGTGATGTATTCATCTTGTTACCACATCATGGGCATTGCTTCCGTAACAGTGTTATTAAAGTCGCATGACTCCATTGCTTTGACATGCCTGTGATGGTTTGCATTAGTACAACAGCGTTGACATTCTGTTAAAAATGTTTGTTTTTGTGGATATGTTCTCTTTTTTTGTCAGGAACCTAATTTCTTGCAGCTTAGTTTTTATGTGTCTCGATGGGGTTCATAAAATTCTCCTTAAAAGTTCCTTAAAGGAAAATTTGGTCTTTTTTTGTAATTATGATTCAATATTTCAATATTTGCTTAATCAGATTGCTCTGATTTTTAGATATAAAAGTGTTTTTATACAATGTTTTTGGCAGTACACCACCCAATTTTTAAAAAATGGGACCCACATCTAAGTATATTTAAAATGAGAAAAAAGAATGTGTTTATCTTTTGTTTCCTTTCAGGAAAAATGAAGCCATTTTCTTGACTCTGTCTCCATCAAAATCTCTTTGTAAATGAGGAAATTTAGTGATGCCTTCTATAAATCTCTACTTCTTGTGGTGCCTATGACACATTGGCTCTGTTGTGATGCAGGAAAATTTCACAAAGACTTCATTTTCCATGCGATAAGCATCTATGAGATTTAAGCATATTAAAATCTTATTTAAACATTTGCAATGCATAATAGCTGATGTTATTCGACTAGGCTAGTTATGTAGAAGAAATGTAGTCTAGTATTGAAGCTGTCACATTAGAAACATTGCAGTGGTTCAGTGTTTATTTTCTTGGCGGTAACAGAAAGCCCAGGTCTGCTGCTCTGGGCTTCACTTGCGGGATTTCTGATGCCGGCACTTGGTAGTGATTGATCTTTTTGAGGGCCTTTGTGCTCATGTGTATGCCTTTTTATGAAGTAATTGTGCAGTTTAATAAAATGCTAACATTAAAGTACCAAATCTATGAACCAGACCATACAAGTTGTAAGTATGTTAGTAATTTATATTGAATTAATTTATAAAGAATATGGTAATTTGTGATTTTTTAATAAAATACATGCAAATTTTCTTATTGTGGGTTTAAGTTTTCAAAATTGTTTTCTTTTTTGTTTTGTTTTGTTTTTACTTTTAGGAGACTTTGTTCTGTCCTCCTTGGGGTCTTGTATTATGATCTTTGTGGTTCTCCATTACTTTTTCTTTCTTTATGTGTAGTGGCTGTTCCTAACTATCGTGAACATAGAAACCTGATGTTGTACCATAATCACTTCAAAATATAGAAGCCTGGGACCTACTTCTGAGGTGTCAAATGTACTTTGTGCCATATATTGATTTAACCACACAAATACTTTTGTCAGGTATTATTTTGTGAACTGCTTCATTTTTTTCCAAATTATATAGTGATATAACTTAGCAAGTTTGAATAATAGAATAAAATAGTTGTCCCAGCCCTCTCTACCTAATGCAATTGTTTTATTTAACACATTTGTTTCTGTGTTTCTGTATATATACTAATTTTACAGTAGCAAAATTCACAGTTCTAAGTATAATTACTATATCCTGTCCACTTTTCCATTTATTATTACATCATTTCTGTGGCACTATATAGTTATATAATTTTAATGATTTTTAACCCCCATCATTTGAGAAGCTGTTTTGTAATTTAAGTGTTTCCATACTTCTGCATATTTTGGTTGCTTCCAGGTTTCTTTTTACTGTGAAGTAACACTAATATGAAATTATAGTAAACATGATACTTTTTATAGGGTTAAAGCTTATTTTAATAACATGATTATTAAATTTCATATTCAAGCATTAGGTTTAGTGCTCTTGATTACTCTCTTATACAAATTCACTATAATGGAATAGTTTTGAAACGGCCAAATTACAATATAAGTGCGATCCTTGTATTTAAGAGAATGTAAAAGTTAAATCATATGCAAACATCTTAGATTAACTGTTGTGTTCCTAGCAGATTAGAAGTTTCCCGAGGCCAGTGATCCTGTCTTGGATATTTTTGTATTTGCGCATCATCTTGAATACAGAGGGATAGAAATACCTAGTCATTTTTTTTTGAGAAAAAAAAAATCTCTGTAAGAAAGTATTAGTAACTGAAAATATTAGCAACTGAAATTCAATAAATGCTTTTCTTTGACAATTTTTCTTTTAATTCATTTCTTTAGGATAATATAAAAAGAGACAGTATTTTTCTATTATGCATGTCTGTGTGTAGGGTAACATTTCAAACTTTCTTCTTCATTTCATGATGTAATACTTAAGCCAGGCTTTGGCAATCGTTTGTGTTATAATAACAAGTCTCCCTAACATCTGGATGGTTGTACCTACCTCGCAGAGTTGCTGGAGGAACTAACGTTAACCCACGCAAAGCACGCTGAGCAGGGTCTGTCGTCTAGTAAGTTTCCTCAGTAGATACCAGCTGTTATTACCACTAACACTGCTGCCTTATGCCAGTATTATCACGAGAATGAGACAAATCCAGACCAAAGATCACCTTTTTTTATCATGACATGATGCACATGGGTATCATCATAAAGTGATAAGAGGTCATTCAGTATTTCTGGGACCATTGGTTAATTATGTAAAAAAATATATAAAGTTATGGCCACACTTCCTAGACTTGATCTCTTGATTACATCTGAGTAGTTCCAGATGGGATTTAAAAAAAAGTTAAGTGTGAATCCACACAACCCATTGTTTTTGAAAAGTCAGGGAAGTTGAAGCAAATGTTTTTCAAACCTAATAAGAAGTCATAAAACAGTGGAAGAAATCAAAAGGGAAGGAAGACACAGATTCAGACACACAACCATTTTAAATTTCTTTATGATCAGTTAAAAGAGTAAAAGTAAAAGCCTTGGGGCAAAGGGCTCATCACCTTATTAAAATATTTTGTGTGTATGTATTTATGAAAGGCTCCAGTCAAACTATCTGAATCACTCACCATCTACAGAAAAAATAAAAAGTTCAAATGAGTAATAAACGTGAACATTTTCAGTTCCATCACCACTGAAAACAACAGTGGTGTGCAGTTTTACACTTGTCAGTTTTACACTTGTCAGGCTATTGGAGATTTTAAAGTGATCCAGAGATTCTTATAAAAGAATGGTGAAATGAACATCTTGAAAATAAGCATTGTTATTTTCTGATCTAATAAACACTGGAAATATATCTAGCATCCAGCAATTGGTTCTCATTAAATCTTTAGTGATATACACACTGTACACAGGCAAACTTGTTAGCACTTACTTTAAATACCATGCTGCTTTCAGGGTTAATTTTTCATACTTTAAGCAGAGTGATACAACTAAATAAATTGGCAAGTTGTCGTGAATTTTAGCTACTGGAAAATATTAGATAAGCAATGTCTCCTGGTGATTAGGGGATATGCTGCACTTTCCTACTGGAATAAACTTACAATTCCTTTCAAAGACACAAAGCTCTAGCAGCTGTGGGTAAGCTCCCTGGAAACAACCCTTCTATAAAAAATACCAAGCCAATTATAAATTGCAAAACTATGAAATATAAGGGAAATATATTTCATGTTATACTAAGTTCCCTGTCAGTGTTCCTTTTCTCTCCCTTTTCAAAGCCACACCATGGGATAGATTCCATATTACTTTCTCACATTTGTCTAAAAGGCTCCTCGGCTTCCTTTCAGCTTAAGTGCAGTTTTTAGGGTCCTTTCAAGAAGTGGACCAAGAAATGTCTGAAGACAAATTAGTAACCAACTCCTTTCCTTGATATGAAATTTAGTGTCTCTGAAGCATGGGCTGAACCATGGTGCAGACTGACATCACTCTCGTTATTGGACTGAAGTAGACAAGCACTGGCTCCGGAAGGGCATGCCAAGTATGGTGCCATCTTTGACAACCCAGGGAGGACAGGCCCCAGGAAAACAATCTGGTGTTTGCAGGGGGAAGAGGTTGTCTGAACATTGTCTCACAAAGAAGGACTTGGTTTTACAGCATAGCAGTTACCACCGTCTTGTTGCTGGCACAAACACCTGACTCAAAGCAGCTCAAGGGATGGAAGGATGTATTTCAGCTTAGAATCTCTAGGGTAGGCTCTTCATGGCAGGGAAAAGATGGTAGAGCAGCAGGGGGTTGTATATTGTCACCCAGCGCTACACCTCTCCGAGCAAGGCTTCACCTCCCAGAGGCCCCACAGCTTCCCAAACTGCCACCGGCTGGGAACCAAGTATTTAAGATACACGAGCCTACAGAGGACATTTCATTCAAACTGTCCCTTTCAACCCATTATTCCCATAGATCTGCGGCCATATCACAATGCAAAATGCATTCAGTTCAACTGTAAAAGGCCCCGTAGTCTTTATCACTTCCAACACTATTCAAAAGTCCAATGTCTCATCTGAGATTCAAGGCAGTCTCTTAAATGTGAGTCGTGTAAAATCAAAAACACATGTTACGTCCTTCTAGCACATAATGCAACAAAGCTTTCCAACTCCAAAAAGAAGGCATCATAAGAAAAGATTGACTACTACGTGAGCGAAAACAAGCAGCGTCGTCGGGAGCCCAGAGGCTTTCCTCCAGAGTCCTCAGAGCCAGACATGGAGCTGTAGGATTTGTTCTTTCAGACTCACCAAAGTAGTCTATTAAACATTTCTTTCAATTATCAATTATTTTTGTATTATAGCACTAAGGATAGATAACCAAGGGTCTCATACATGCTAACCACATGCTCTGCCACTCAGGTATACCCCCAGCCCTGATTTCTGACTAACACATTTAAAGCTGTCTTTCATTTTACTATTTTCCTTTTTTATAATAGCCAATCTAGAGCTAGATGAGCCTCCAGGTGTAATTTTCCCTTTCTTGCTACAGTCTGTGCTTTGGGAATGCAGGAAAACCCTTTTGCCTGTCTTCAAGGCATTGCCAAGTAGTTGGCAACACAGCCCAGCACTGGTCTGTAGGCAGTATGCAGAAGTATTTGCCCTGTGCTAAGGATATGAGTGGTTTATCCTTCACAGCCCTGGGAGGTCAATGCTACTGTGCAAAAGCTGTGCTTTAAGCTGGAGGAAATGAGCCTTAGAGAAGCTTCCTGAGACTGCTGAGGTAGTCAGAGGTAGGTCCATGGCAGAACCTCCTGCTGCTCCCCTCATTCCAGCTTCTCCCCCTTTCCACTCTGCCTCTCCTGCTCTCAGGAGACCCCAGGGCCACCTGACCACTTTTCCAGCTGTTTTTTTTTTTTTTTTTTTGAGGTAGGATCTCACTCTAGCTCAGGCTGACCTGGAATTCACTGTGTAGTCTCAGGGTGGCCTCGAACTCATGGCAATCCTCCTACCTCTGCTTCCCCGAGTGCTGGGATTAAAGGCGTGCGCCACCACACCCGGCCCAGCTGTATTTTTTAAAATTAGGTTCTTGGTCAAGGCACTGAAAGTTGGTAGGACTGAACACAAGAGTGACAGTATTCCGTGACATGGTGCTAGAGGGTGGGAAGGCCCCGTGACCTCCAGAGTTCCTTTGATATGCAATATTCTGTCCTTTTGTCTGTCTTTTAGAATTCCAACTCTGGTGGAAAGACCCAGAATGTCCTGTGTTCTTGGCTGAAATTTTATTTTAAGAAAGTAAAATAGGGAGGTATTCTTTTTGCTTTTGTTCACTTAGTGAACAAAATGTTGTTATCTTTTTAAGTTAAACTTGGTAAACTTTCTGTCTAGCACCTGCTCTATATGTTCCCATTACCAGCCATCCTGTGGTGAGTGGTCCCCCACTCTTGTCTTTTCTCCATTTGCTTGCTGCTGTTCAAAGTAAAACCTTCAGCAAGTTGTAAAGACTCCGTTAGATAAACAGCTATTCAGAAAGTGAAGAATTAGTTGTGATTCACTGATGAAAATGTCTCAGGTTTCACTTTAGGACTTTATTTGCTTTGGGTGGTGCGTTAGTGGTGTTGCTACATCCATTCCTATGCCGAGTTTCTAGTGATCTCCGGAAAACTCTCTGTGTCCCAGGAAGAATTGTGAAGGAATTTATGGTTCTACCCACCTATCCTACAGTTGCTTCCTAGGAGATACAAGCTGAAATTAGAGCACTGTGAAACACTGGAATTCACCCTTTTCTAGTTGGAATAATAGCTACTGTGTGCTTTTATGGCCAGATCACACAGCCTGTGATCCCAGACATGAGTGGGGCCAGCAGTCAAGGTGGCCGGTGGGAGGATGAAGGCTCCGGTCCAAGACCACGCACTAACGCATTGGTGTTGTCACAAACGAACCGGCTCATTCTTGGGAAAGTGGGGCCTGGGAAAAAATACTTTTACCATTTTCTTACCGTTTTCTCCTAGTATCCTAGAAACTAGGAACAAATGGCCATCCACAGCCTTTCCCCTGGCCTTCTACACAGAATGCTGCATTCTCTCAGTGTGCATGGTTTTAGAATCATACATCTTTCCCTTTACCAACATCAAGGTGGCACCTTTCCACTTTTACTTCCCATGAATTTCATCCCTTTTTGTGATACACCAGTGACTTTCGTAACTGGTCCTGCTCTCTTTTCCTCTGTAAGGGAACTGCAACAAGACTCTCCTCCTCATTTTAAATCCTTCATAAAGAACCTTTCCCTCAGTCAACTTCCCTCAGAGGGTCACAGAAGTAGGTTCCTGGGTCAACTTTCATTTTATTAGTCTTAATACCTCCATAAGGTAAGTCCTGTACTATAACTGTGTGTATGTATGTCAATATATATGCAGGGTCTCACGTATCCCAGGCTGGCCTTGCACTCACTATGTATTTGAGGATGACCTTGAACTTCTAATCCTCCTGGCTGTACCTCCTGAATGCTGGAATTAAAGTCTTTCACCACCACACATGCTTTTATGAGGTGCTGGGGATTGAACCCCTGGTTTGAACTGAGGGCTTGCTAAACAAGAACTCTACCCCAGCCCAAACCATTTGAATTTTATTTAAAATGCCTTAATTTTGAATACTATTATTTATTCAACCCTGGTCATAATAATTATTCACTTCTTTGTTGTTTCGGAAATTTACGTTGTTTCTCCTTTGTATTTTTATTAGAAAAACACTTATTTAAAAAATCTATTTATCTGATGTGATTGATACTTTTTGAAAGAGAATATATGTACATGTAAAGTATATTTACATTTTATTTTATATTGTAGAGTTGATATAGAGTATATAATGTTTTAATAAGCAAATTGTTTCCCCACACTTTTAAGATTGTTCAGGTAGAGAACGGATTTCACATCTTACTGAATTCTTGGTACGTAGAGTAGTGACTGAGATCTAGAAAGGAAATCAAACCAAGATGAAATGGCAGCATGAAACAGAATGACTGGCAGCTGCTGGTCAGGAAAAGGAACTTTAGTTTAAACTTACACGCTCACATTGTAAGATCATATCAGTGAGTTGGAGAAGACTCTTGAGCATGAAATAAAACGTGTGACCTCTTGATACGAGCAAACAGTTGAGACAGTGAAACTTCTTCATTTTCTACACGTCAGATCATGAAGGTTTAGTTCCCTCTAAGGTCTCTAGAGATCAGTCAAATGGTTGTCATCAGCCTGTATAGGCAGCCGTTTTACCCACCTGACTCAGGCACAGGCATATTTAACACTATGACTTCACTTAGGTTTGTTGTTTATGTATTTAACAATACATGCTATTTATGCTACATGTGTGTTGCTAGGTTAGACTTTGTCAAATCACCAGGCGTAATGGTGCACACCTATAGTCCCAGAACTGAGGCAGGAGGGTCAAAAGTTCAAGGCCAGCCCTGGAGAGATGCCTTGGTGGTTAAGGCACTTGCCTACTAAGCCAAAGGACCCAGGTTCAATTTCCCCAAGACCCACATAAGCCAGATGCACAAGATGTTGTATGCATCTGGAGTTCATTTACAGCTGCTGGAGGCCCTGATATATCTATTCTCTCCTCCCCCCTCCCTTTTCTCTTCCCCCATCCTCCTCTCCCTCCCCCTCTCAAATAAAAAAAAGTTCAAAGCCAGCTTAAGCTATATAGCAAGACTGTCTCAGAAAAGCAACCAATTTTTTTCTAAGATATTTATGAAATAAGTGAAAATACCATTTAAATTTAAAATGCACTTATAGTGTTTAACTTTTTAATCAAATGTGTTCATTAGCCTATGATAAATTATTTTTGAGATTTCTCATGTATTTTGTTTTATTTTATAGTTATTTTACTCAGTGATTTCTTGAAAGAGCTCTTTATGATTCTGAATAAAAGTAAAGTGTATATTATTGTAATTGTGTAATTGTAGTTAAAGTGATTACATAGTATCCAGATTTTTCTATCCTGGCCCAGCTTGAAGAGTATTTTGGTTTTTCTGTTTGTGGTGCTGGAGATTGGAGTGAGGCCCTTGGATAGGCTAGGCCTTCACTCTACCACTGAGTTAAATGTGTAGCCCAGTAAAAATTAAGAATGTTGAATGTTTGATTTGGGGGATTTTAATTATAGTCATTTAATTTAGTCATTACTAAAAATAAATTGTTTTGATTTGTAGCTGGTTTTCGAAGAAGTTTTCGTCTTAGCCGAAAAGATAAAAAAACAAATAAATCCATGTATGAATGCAAGAAGAGTGATCAGTATGATACAGCTGATGTACCCACATATGAAGAAGTGACCCCATATCGACGACAAACTCATGAGAAATACAGACTTGTTGTCTTGGTTGGTAAGTGTTGGTTGTCTTTGCAATTCTGAGGAAATATGCTACACACTGAGAATTTAACTTTGCAGTATGTTCTAGTTGAAGTTTTGAAGCTAAAAAAAAAAAAAAATCCCCAAATGCTGAACACCCTGTATTGAGAAAAACATGCTCAGATAATTCAAAGGGAGTTTAGAATTTCTTTAATGTCTGTGGTGGTTTGATTCAGGTGCCCCCCCCCATAAACTTAAGTATTCTGAATGCTAGTCTCCCCAGCTGATGGCAATTGGAAATTAAAGCCTCCTGGAGGCCGTGTATTGTTGGGGGAGGGCTTATGGCTATTACAGCCAGCTTCCCCTTGCCAGTGTTTGGCACACTCTCCTGTTGCTGTTGTCCACCTTATGTTGACCGGAGAGTGATGTCCACCCTCTGCTCATGCCATCGTTTTTCCTGCCGTCATGGAGCTTCCCCCTCAAGCCTGTAAGCCAAAATAAACCTCTTTTTTTCCCACAAGCTGCTCTTAGTTGGCAATGCGAACCTGACTGCAACAATGTCTATGTCTCCTTTGCCTCTAAAACAGAATCATCAGTTGCTTTGTGCATCTCCACTCTGATACCATGCGCGCGTGCATGTGGAGGTCTGAAGACAACTTGGGATATCAGTCCTCATCTTCCACCTTGTTTGAGGCAGTGTCTTTCATTTTGTTGCTCAACACTGTGTTCCCTAGGCGAGCTGGTGCACCAGCTTCCCGATGATTCTCTTGTCTGCCTCCCTTCTTCTCCCCACAGGCACTGAGCTTCCAGACACTAGAGCTACAGCATTTGGCTTCATGTGGGTTCTGTGCATATGAACTCGGGCTCAGGCCTGCATGGCAAGCTTTGTACACTGAGCCATCTCCGCACCCCCATTCTGATACTTTAAAGTCACCTCTGAAGAATAGGTTCTGGCCCTGTTGATAGCTCCTATGTTGATGAGTGGATAGCAAACCCAGTACAATTCATGAAGCATCAGGGAAACTAAAAAATTGAAAGGAGTATTTTGAATGAAATCCATATTCTTTCCATTTTGAGGCAGTAAACATTCCATAGCATTTAGATTGTTAGTGAAATGAATTATTGTAACAGAATTTCAGAATATTTTAAACTAGAGTCATCAGAGTGTGTGAGCCAGCTGCGGAGACCCGCCTAGCATTTACAGAGCACCTGGTCAATCCCCAGGACTGAAAAACAGGCGGAAGGAAGGGACGATTATTTCCACTAACATTGGTCAATTTGACTCATATGAACTTCCTAGCACCTGTCTTGATCAACCTGTGCAAACATGACTATTTACAACCATATGGTCCTCTACCCCACCCTCACAATGTTTCTTCTAAAATGTAAGAACTTTGTCAACTTCCAGGACCTAAGGCAATGATTTTGCAGAAGTTTTAGGATCAAGGAGCATGGTGACTCTTGTTAATTCTTCCACTCTGACCTCAAGGTGACAGTAGTGGGGTGAGAATAAATGGAAATGAGATGAGTCTGAGCATCAAGTGTGGTCTGACTGCTGTAGACCGTTAGTCTCTGTTGTAGTCCCCGTACTAGTTACTTTCTCTTTCTGTGGTGTTTTTGGGGGGGTGTTGTTTTTTCAAGATAGGCTCTCACTGTAGCTCAGGCTGACCTGGAATTCACTGTGTCTCAGGGTAGCCTCGATCCTCCTACCTCTGCCTCCCGAGTGCAGGGATTAAAGGCGTGCACCACCACACCCGGCTCTGCTGTACTAGTTACTTTCTTACTGCTATGACCAGATACCTGACTAGGAGCATCTTGCAGAAGGAAGGGTATATTTCAGGCTTACAATTCAAGGTTACAGTCCATCATGGTGTGGGAAGACAGTGGCAGGAGCTTGCGGGAACTGGTCATGTTCAGTCCACAGTGACAAAGCAGAGAGATGACTCCTAGGGCGCAGCCCAGGATCTCAGCTCATGGCATGGTGATGCCCACGGTTAAGGCGGATCTTCCCACATCAGCCAACCTAATCTAGATAATCCCTCCAGGCGTGCCCAGAGGTTGCATTCTTAGGAATTATAACTTCTGTTAAGTTGACAGTCAACATAAACCATTACAGGCTCTGTGCACTGTGTTCCCCATTTTGGAGCAATTGCTGGTATGTGCAGTAAATCAAAATAGTGTCGCAACAAAACAGAAGTAATAAGTAATGTGAGTCTGATTCTTTCTGTTGCATCTGATTATATGTTTTCCTCAGGGGAATGTCCACATGTGTGCCTATTGAAAAGCAGAGAATGAGAACGTGTTACGTTAATGCAGAATTTTCAGTAATGCTTTTTCTTAAGGAAAGATGTGTAAACCTGCCGGGCGTGGTGCAAACCAAAAAAAAAAAAAAAAAAAAAAAAAGATGTGTAAACCTGCAGAATCAAAATGCTCATAGAAGTGGCAGCTCAGAGAACAACCCCAGCTGCCGCTGGCTTCCTTCCATTAGAGGTCCTTCCACCTGCTGTCTGTGTTCTTCTATGCACTGGCACCTGGTGGATTTTTGCAACAATCTCTCCACACGTTTCCTGTCTTTCACTTTCTTCTGCGTCATTGCTGCAGAGGAATCCTTTCTTCTCGCATGTACGGCACACTTGGTGTCGCAGTGATTTTGAGGCTGGGCCTGGATAAATCCCCATCTCTCTGTGCTGTGAGGTAGGCTAGTGAAGATGGTAGCATGCAGGGCTCCCGGGCCCACAGGCAGCACACCAGTCCCAGTCTGTCCTTCAGTGCCCATTCTCCCTGGTCGTCTTTTTCTTCACCTGATGGGAACGTTCTAGTTTTCTAGGTTTGTGTTCAGGGTTAAAAAAATCTTTGCAGTGTCTTAGATATCTTTCTACTCTCCATTAAGGTTTTAATTAAAAAAAAAAAAAGTTCTTAAATGTTACCTAAAAATACTAGAAAAACACACCTGAGATGTTCTGGTATGAGTTGATTCCTGCTGGTTTTGAGCCTCGGTGTTGAGAGCGATTACAAGTTAGCCTGTCTTGGGCTGGAGAGATGGCTTAGCGGTTAAACGCTTGCCTATTAAGCCTAAGGACCCCGGTTCGAGGCTTGATTCTCCAGGACCCACGTAAGCCAGATGCACACAAGGGGGTGCATGCATCTGGAGTTCGTTTGCAGTGGCTGGAGGCCCTGGCGCACCCATTCCCTCTCTCTCTCTCTACCTATTTCTGTATCTCTCTCTCAAATAAATAAATAATAAAATATTTTAAAAAAAAAACACTGGGATTCTACACATCCTTAAAAAAAAAAAACAAGTTAGCCTGTCTAGCAGTGTGTCATATGGAAGAAGCACTCAAGTAGAGGGTGTGCGTTTTGGACATTCTAGATCGTTCCTGAGTCAATTGTTTACTTTCATGATTGTAAAAAAAAAAAAAATCTTTCCCTGGGATATATTCCCTTGGCATTGTATATACAAAGAGGGAACAATTGTGAACATCGTGGCCTTCTTCAGTCTAATTGTCATTACCCAGTGTGAGTCATGGATTTGGCCTTGAGACTCTTAGATAAATATTGTTGAGGAGGTAGAGAGTTTATTCTCACTATATATTATTATGATGATACGATGCTACATTATTTCTGTTCTTACATCTAATGCTTAAGAAATAAAGATAGAAATAAAGCTGGTGTCATGGCAAAAATAAGGCACCCACACAGTTTCACGAAGCATTTCATTTCCTCTTCATTTGGGGAATATGTTTGCACTGAGCCACATTTTAGCCAGTAAATATCTCAGTGACAGTTCTCTGTTAAATTTTCTTCTGTGTTTAAAAGTATTTTCTAAAAGGTGTTAGAACCAAATGTCAGGCATTTCCTGCCTATCAAGTTTTATTTTTAGCAAAACTTCTTTCAAAGTAAAATAATAAAGCCAAATAGTATTGTGGGGTTGTGGAGAAAAGCAGAGTCAAGCTGTGGCATTAAAAGCTACTAAAACACTTTTTGTGGCTTAGGCCAAAACAAGAGCAAAGATTCATCTTGTGGATATTCAGACAATTTGTGACTTGTTCTGTCTGGTTATAAGGCGTAAAAGGAAACTAAGAATAAATCTTCCTGTATATTTCACATTAAGTACCAGTCTGTCTCCTTTTGTGCTGAATCTTATATGCTGCTTGAAGACTGCTCTGCAGAGGTAGTTTGAATAAATAGACATTTATAAAAATGTCATCATTTTCCGTGAAATGATTGCATAACACAGTCTCCCACACGCAGCAGAGAGGAAAGTCCACACTCAAAGCTGATCATGAATATTGTTTCTTAGAATTCCTGTTGCTTTCCTTGACCTGTGACCGAAACTTGCAAATATTAATCTGCTCTGGAGAATCTTGCATAGATAATATAAAACAAAAAGTCTTAATCAAATTTATGAATGTGTGATGGGTTTAAAATGATTATTCTTAGCCAAAGAGGAAAATATGATCTTTATTAGAATCACAGTTGGCTTTTTATGCCTGTAGTCTATCTTAAATATTTATACTTGGGCTGCATTTCTGGGCATAAATTACAGTTCTGTTCATTCAGTTGGCTTCTGTAGAGTACTGACCCACAGGTGCTGTTCTGAGCTCTTGGTTGAGCTCACTAGTGAACAACAGAAGCTCTTTCGTCCTCAAGCCATTTATATTCCAGTGGGAGCAGTTAGACCCAAAGCGCAGTCATAATAACTGAATGCTAAATAGTAATTCCCCTCGGGTAGTTCCTGGGGGTGAAAGGGAGGGCTTTGAAGGGAATAAAATAGGGAGCAGGATAGAATGGAGAGTTTGGGACCAGGGCGTGATAGGTTTTGAACGAGATCAGGTTATCTCCAGTGAAAGATTCTGAAGGAAGAAAGTTACCCAGGCCCCTTTCTTTCTGTGTGGATCATGACGGTGGCCGAACTGTGATCTTTCAGGTTTATTGCAGTCTTGTCATGGCTGAACTAGAGATGAGACAAGGACTAAAGTTAATAGTCTACATAAGCTCAGGGCAGATAGTGGCTTTGGGGAAATGATGCTCGTTCACCAAGCTATCCACTCTCCTTCCTTTTTCATTTCTTGTTTTTGGTGTCTTAGCATTACAAATTGATGCTTCATTAATAACATTTTTCCCATCATGAAAACAACAAAGAAAAGGAAATCTGACTATGAGAGTTTGTTATGAACTGTTAATATGTAATTTGATTCCAAAAGGTCAGTAAATTTAGTTTAATATACAGATTTGTCACTCTCAAATACAAAATTCCAGCCACCCACTAACATGATCATCCTACAACTGCGGGTCAAATATAATAGCATGCCTCTTTTTATTTTATGACCATAGCAACAAAATAGTAGTGCTACAATATGTCAAGTAGACTTTTATAGCATGTGTCTGATCAGTGAGATTCCTAGAGATTTTGTTGGATTTATCTTGCAGTAAATCAAATGAATAAGTGTGCTTTTACAGGTAACAAAGCGGTTTGGGTACTTACTGCAGGCTCCCATAATTTTGATACTTTCCCCTGGGTAGTAAAGAATATGAAGTCTGGCCAAATACAGTAAAAATGTCTGTAGGGAACTGTGGAAGAACTTTTGTGTTAAGCAGTACAGGTATACTGGAGGTGAACACATCATAAAGGCTCGATCCGTGTCAGGAACTCTGTGTAATATACCATTGCTCATGCCAAGAAGTACAAAGATTAGTAGTAAATATAAATAGTACCTGGCCAGAGTAATATATCACTTAATAGTAGGAAAAATGCAAATGCTGGGAAGACGTATGTGCAAAGAGGGATGGATTTAATCATTACTCCATTATTATGACCGTTATATGAACGATTTGATGACTTCTATCACTAATGCATTATCATGACCGTTACATGAACATTTTGATGACTTCTATCACTAAGGCATTATCATGACCGTTACATGAACGATTTGATGACTTCTATCACTAAGGCATTATCATGACCGTTACATGAACGATTTGATGACTTCTATCACTAATGCATTATCATGACCGTTACATGAACATTTTGATGACTTCTATCACTAATGCATTATTATCAACGATTTGATGACTTCTATCACTAATGCATTATCGTTACATCAACGATTTGATGACTTCTATCACTAATGCATTATCATGACCGTTACATGAACATTTTGATGACTTCTATCACTAATGCATTATCATGACCGTTACATCAACGATTTGATGACTTCTATCACTAATGCATTATCATGACCGTTACATGAACGATTTGATGACTTCTATCACTAATGCATTATCATGAACATTTTGATGACTTCTATCACTAAGGCATTATCATGACCGTTACATGAACATTTTGATGACTTCTATCACTAAGGCATTATCATGACCGTTACATGAACGATTTGATGACTTCTATCACTAAGGCATTATCATGACCGTTACATGAACATTTTGATGACTTCTATCACTAATGCATTATCATGACCGTTACATCAACGATTTGATGACTTCTATCACTAATGCATTATCATGACCGTTACATCAATGATTTGATGACTTCTATCACTAATGCATTATCATGACCGTTACATGAACATTTTGATGACTTCTATCACTAATGCATTATCATGACCGTTACATCAACGATTTGATGACTCCTATCACTAATGCATTATCACTAATGAACGATTTGATGACTTCTATCACTAATGCATTATCATGACCGTTACATGAACGATTTGATGACTTCTATCACTAATGCATTATCATGACCGTTACATGAACGATTTGATGACTTCTATCACTAATGCATTATCATGACCATTACATGAATGATTTGATGACTTCTATCACTAATGCATTATCATGACCGTTACATGAACGTTTTGATGACTCCTATCACTAATGCATTATCATGACCGTTACATGAATGTTTTGATGACTCCTATCACTAATGCATTATCATGACCGTTACATGAACGTTTTGATGACTCCTATCACTAATGCATTATCATGACCGTTACATGAACGATTTGATGACTTTTATCACTAATGCATTATCATGACCGTTACATGAACGTTTTGATGACTTCTATCAGTAATGCATTATCCTGACCGTTACATGAATGATTTGATGACTTCTATCACTAATGCATTATCATGACTGTTACATGAATGATTTGGCCAATCTCTGCCTACCTGTATCTCACTTTTTGTAAAGTCATTTTCCTAGTAGATAATTAACATAACCATCTTCATGGGTAAGGACAACTTATATTTAATTTATTAAATTCAGCTTAATAGCCTTAAGAAATGCTAGACTTAATTTTGTCAGATTTTTACATATGAAAATTACTTATTGCACATCATTAGACTGGGTCATTTAAATATATGCATCATATTTCATTGATTTTAGTAAAATTAATTTTAGGATAGTAATACATCGTTGTTCTAATATTCTTCAGAAACTGCATTAACACATAAGTAAGTAGGTGGCCAAAACTCCACAGCGCAGGGACACAGACATGACCAAACCTTTATGTGCAAGAGCACCCTACTGCTGCTGACACCTTCTGTCAGCTTCCTCACTCTGGCCTCACAGCACCACTCAGCCACTGCTATCATCACCTTAATGCTTTCCCAGTTATTTATTGCTGTTTGCTTTTTAGTCGGATCTGTTTGTTTCGGTTTCAGAAAGCAGATCTTCCTTGAGACCCTGTTTACAGAATGAAAACCACATCAACTGTGAATTAATTTTGAAAGTATGTTTTGTTAACATCCTAATTTTAGAAACAGTTATGCAGCATATGTTAGAGATGATAAGCACTTACGGCAGGCACGATGCCACATGCCTGTAAACCTCATACTCTGGAAGCAGAGGCAGGAGAATCCAGGCTTCAGGGCCAGCCTGGGCTACTCAGGGAGATCTAATCTCACAAGTCAAAATGAACCAAAAATGAAAATCACTTAAACATATCTGTGCAACAAAATGTTGAAAAAACTGAGACAGAACGATGAAAATACTGAGCCTTTGTAATTACATGGGCTGTGAGGTAGTAATGTCAGCTGACTGAAGGGACCATTTGAGGAAGAAGTTTCATTTATATAGATTCCTGAAATCTGGGACTATGCATATTCTTTTTAACTTATCTAATTAAGATAAAAATGAATCATTGCATAACAGTGACTGTTTCTTTTTAAATAGAGGTTTTTGGTTTTGTTCTGTTTTTGTGTTTTTGAGGTAGTGACTCGCTTTAGGCCAGGCTGACCTGGAGTTCATTACATAGTCTCAGACTGGCCTCAGACTCACAGCATTCCTTCTGCCCCTGCCTCCCGAATGCTGGGATTAAAAGTATGCTCCAACATAAAGTTCTCAAAAGAAATCTAGTGTGGCATGGCAGCACACACCGTGATCCCAGCACTCCATGGCTGTGGTGTTCCATGTTAGAGGATCCTGAAGTCAAGGTCATGGTAATACCACTTGCGTAGTCCATAGTGGGGTGCCAAGCACTGCAGAAGGAAGGAAATGGAGAGCAGGGTAGGGATGTGGAGAGTTGGAACTGTGCTGTGATTGACTTGAACTATACAACGAGACCCTTTCTACAAAGGAATAAGATGGTGAAGGAGAATTTCTTTTAAAGAGGATGGATCAAGGAGAAGAGACATTTTACTTGCATCATTTTATTAATACTTTAAATGGTCTTTTGCCTATTATCAGTAAGGGAGTACTAATGAAATTGGAAAGTTATATTTAAACAGTATGTTGTTACCCAATTTACACATTTTCTCAAGTACTTCTAATAAGAGCTGGTGTACGTGGCTTTGTTCTTCCTTTTCAATGATTTTGTCGTTTTTTATAATTTTTATTGTAAACTTTAATATAGGAACATACTGCAAATTGGAAAAGGGGATAACCTGGTATGTAAATTTCTACGAAGGATTTTTATTTTATTTTATTTTATTTTATTTTATTTATTTTATTTTATTTTATTTTATTTTTTATTTTATTTTATTTTGATACTGGGGAATGAGCCCAGGCTCTTGGGCTCACTAGGCCAATGCTGAGTTATGTCCCCAGGGCCCCGAGGTATTTCTAAAGTGAAGCAGATACTCATTTGCATGTATCGTGTGATTTCCTGGGGAGATGTGAACAAACAACTGTGCATTCCAGATAGGGCACTGGCAAGACCGAAGAACTGATTGCCCCCAGTCTAGCCTGGTGACGCAGCAAGTTCATTGGGGTTACATAGAACAACATGTGTAAGAGGGTACTGACGGGCCCTTGGGTGACTCTGAGACAGCTGCATCAGCCCAGCAATACTCGTGAAGCTCTCCACTTGTAGTCAGCGCTGCCACAGCCTTCCTCAGGTGCCAGCAGTTGTTTGCTACTTATGTAACCTTGGGGGCGGAGCCTTGTGAATCTTACAACTTCCATTTCCTGAGTCCTGTAGGTTTCATGAGCTTCACGAGTCTTAGGAGTCTCACGCCTGCCTCTCGGAGGGACTGTTCCTTGGTAGGAAACAGCTACACAACATGTCTAGTAAGCACATAACTTCAGTTCACTGCCCTAATTCCAAATTAATAAACTCTCAAATCTTTCAATGTACTTTTTGGTTTTTATGTGCATACCATTATGTTTGATTTTTCCTTATTCCTGAATGAAAAATCTTAATAAACATGCCCCCGTGTATGTTGTCCAAGCCAAGCTTGGCACACACCGTATTAAAGTTAGTTTAGCCTTAATTAAATTTATTTTAGCCTTCTCAGAAGTTCTGCATGGAATGTCTGTTGAAACCAGCCAGTTTGACTAATGCCAGTTTTTGCAGTTGGGGATGAAGGAGAGAGTCCATGAAGTTATAGTTACAGCTAGAGAATAGCATAGTAGCTGATACTTGAGTTCATATTGTATCAACATTGTTTTTCTTTTTAAAGACTGTAAGTAGAATGTAAAAACAAAAATGCAGACAAATGAGTCAGGAACATTTATTTTTTAATGAGAGAGAGAATTGGTGCACCAGGGCCTCTAGCCACTATGATCGAACTCCAGATGCTTGCATCATTGTGCTTCTGGCTTATGTGGGACCTGGAGAGTTAACTATGATTCCTTAGGCTTTGCAGGCAAGAGCCTTAACCACTAAACCATCTCTCCAGCCCAGAGCTAGGAGTTTTTGAGTAACAGCTATGCCATATGCCAGAAGTGTGCCCTTCAGAGACTCACCTGACCTTTTCTCATCTATAAAAGGAGCATGATTCTTTTTTTAATTTTTTAATTTTTATTTTTTTCATTTTTCATATTTTATTTATTTATATTTATTTATTTGAGAGAGAGAGAGAGAGAGAGAGAATGGGCACACAAGGGTCTCCAGCTGCTGCATACAAACCCCAGACACATGCGCAAACATTTTTGCTGGCTATAAAGACAGTAAGAGACTGGGGGTCTGGGGCAGTGGCTCAGTGGAGAAGCGTGCTTGTCATGCAAGCATGAAGGACTGAGAGGACCTGGTTTGCCCTAAGTTCAATTCCCTAGAGCCCTCACTGACAGCTAGGCATGTCCTACATATGTCTGTAACCCCAGTCCTGTGGTGAATGGGAACTGAAAATCACTGGGTTCATGAAAATGGAGGCTCCATGTTCATCCAAGGAAAAGATCTCCATCTCAAGGAGATGTGCAGACGAACAATGGAGAAAGGACATCCATCATACTCTCTGCATATGCACACGGACATGTGTCTACACACACATGCATACACCACACATACCTCTCCATATACATAACTTATACATATACTTAACACACACACACACACACAGAGTAAAAAGATAATAATGGACTGGTGTTCAGCTGATATATTTTATGGGATACTTAACTTATTTGTGGAGATCTCATGAATTATCTAATTAACTGTTAGGGTAGACAACAAGTTAGGGAATTGGAGAGGAGGCAGATTAAAAAGAGGCAGCCTAAAGCTTCCAACTGCTAACATTTCAGTAAGCAGTCCTCAAAGTGCTTATCATTGTTGAGTTAATAATGAAGCAAAAAAGCAGCCTGGGACTCTTCAGCTGGCCACAAACCTTCAGGGTAAACTAGTAACAGTAAAAGCGTTTAGCCTTACCTGCCTGGCCCAAAGCTAACTGAAGGTAAAGTCCCAGCAGTAAATGGGTCTCAAACACCCACCTTGAGCTTTGGCAGCCTTTAACTGACCATAATGTTAAACCACCAGAAATAAAATGAGGCTAATTCCTTTTTTTCTAACTTAGCCCAGGCTTTTCCTGAGTTAGCCGGTCTTTCCTAGGTGTGTCCAAGGTTCACACCATCCTAGACAGAATGTAATTTTTATGTCTACCTCAAGAAAAATCCCAGTAGACAAACATTCGATGATCCTAGGTCTTAGTGGATTTTTTTAATTTTATTTACTTTTATGTATATTATTCTAATTTTACATTCCTAGTGGTGACTCCATTATCCTCCTCCCTGTCCTCCCTCTTCCATAGGGACCCTCATCAATGGGGAATGTGGTTCACGCATTGTGGGGGTAGTCAAGAGCTACGGGGGATAGGCCAAGTCTCTGTGCATAATGCCCCAACTTGTGGCTCTAACATTCTTTCCGCCCCCTCTTCCGCAAATTTCCCTGAGCCACATTGGGGTCATTTTAGCTCTACTTCAGTGGTGAGGTTTTGGGAGCCTCTGTGTCTCTGGATATCTGGCTTAGTGGGAGTTAGATGTTCTCTGTATTTATCTCCTTCAACCTTTTTCTGGTGTCATGATCCCCAAGAATGCTGAACTCTTGCCCTTCCCCCTAATTACTCTATGGTTTCAGCTGGAGCCCTGTTGAAGTGTGATTGGCTGATCCTCCTTTCAGGTTCGTTGTCCATCTGAAAAAAATAAGCAAATTCTCCAACAGAGAGAGAAGTTAGTACTAGATATATGGGATGGCCATAGATATCTTGGAGGGAATTTTATAAGCGTAGGCCCTCTTTTAGCCCACATTTGGTGGTATCTTGATTGGAGACTGTGCTCATTTTTTGTACATGGTTTTGACTTATTTCCCAGTTCCAGCAATGAGTTCCATTCCACTGAGGGGATCAGTTAGCCGAATCAAGAGCCGTTGGTTGCCCACCATGGCTGTGTGCCACTGTTGCACTTGTTTGAGCATTACGTCAGGTTGTTTCGTGCTGGATACCTTAGACTGGAAGTTGTTTGGACAGATGTTGGCCATTTCCCCCCAGTTGCTCGTGTAGCACCCTCTGGCACTAGACTAGCTAACTGTCTGGGGACTGACCCTCTTCCAGATTCTGGCCAGCTCTCTCCATGTTTGGTCTCACACGCATATGCTGTCTTCAACAGTAGGGTCTTACCATTAACCTTTGGTGGGTCATCAAGAACTCTGACAGATATCTGTCTTTTTTTGGAAACCAAGTAGGTGTCTCGGGTCTACAGCTCATTGTGAAAGTTAACCCCATGCTGGTACTGGGAGTTATAAGTCAGCGCCTAGGAAGGTGAGGGGAGAAAAAGATAGGTAACATGAAAGAGAAAGTGAGAATAGAGAGGTGATGGAGAGAGAGGGAGAGAGAAGAGAGAGAAAAGCAGGAGAAAATTAAGGTTGGTCTTCATGATGTTTTCTCCAATTTCCTGTGGTTCAGGTGTTCCCTCTGTGGGCCTGCTGAAGGATCAGTGTTTTAGCTTGTTGTTCAGAATATAGAGTTTTATAGTATCATTTCCTTTTGGGTCCCTATTTGTATCCCCCCACCTTTGTCTTCCCTCCCACCCTCTCGCTCCTCCGACCATCACTCTCCCTCCATCCCACCCTCACTATTGTCTGATCCTCAGAGTGCTTATTAGGCTTGGCAGCATCTCCGGTGGATTCAGGTTAGGAGCGACAGATAAACGAGACCATGTGATGATTACCTTTTTGTGATTGAGTGAGCTCACTGAGGATGATCTGTTTTTGTTTATTTTTTATTTATTTATTTGAGAGCAACAGACAGAGAGAGAAAGAGGCAGATAGAGAGAGAATGGGCACACCAGGGCCTCCAGCCACTGCAAACGAACTCCAGATGCATGTGCCACCTTGTGCATCTGGCTTATGTGGGTCCTGGGGAATCGAGCCTCAAACTGGGGTCCTTAGGCTTCATAGGCAAGTGCTTAACCACTAAGCCATCTCTCCAGACCCAGGATCATGATTCTTTCAGAGATGTTCTGAGAGTTATTAAGGGCATGAGTTAGCTGGTTTAGCCATACCTGGTGCATGAATAGCCCTCCACTGTTGTCATCATTATTCTGAAGCCTGTGTACAACCTAGGACCTGCTGTGTGGATTCTGTGCTTGCCTGGTGTTGTCATCAGCAAGTGCAGGTGAATATAACTCCTCAGCCTGGTAGTAATGGGTTTCTGTTGTGCTATTTTTCAGGTCCTGTGGGTGTTGGGCTAAATGAACTGAAGCGGAAACTGCTCATCAGTGACACGCAGCACTATGGTGTGACAGTGCCCCGTGAGTTGCCTAGCATTCAGGGCCCCTCTGACTACATTTGTAATGACTGCTAAGTGCCAGGCATGTAGACACAGTGCCTGGTGCTGTTGTGAACATGCCTCTTCTCCACTCATCCCGGTGCAGATATGCATGCTTTGCTGAGGAGGAGGCTAAGGCACCAGCAATTAAGGGATTTGTCCCACATGACACAGATTATTGGCAGGATATTTCTTTTTTTGTTTTGTTTATTTTTTATTTATTTATTTGAGAGTGACAGAGAAAGAGGCAGATAGAGAAGCCTAAGGATATTTCTTAATTGCAGCTTCCCTACTTACAGATTTTTGTGATGAATTTTAATACACAGATGACATCAAGTTGTTATTTGCAAGTTTTTATTCAAAGAGAAGTCTCTTCTGTTTCCTGAAATAAATGCTAGTGTTTTCCAGAGTTTTAAACCAGGTTTATTATTTGAAAGACCAAACCACAGAAAGCTGCGGGAGACTTCTCATAATATGAACCTTTCCTAATTACTTTTTACATGGCGTAATTGGCCATAGTATTAAATGGGCTTATCATAGCCAAACAGACCAAATATGACAGGCTTCTTTTTGGTGCACAGAATTAGGTCTATTTTTATAAAAAGTGGTTTTCATCGGCATTTTTACAAATGAAATATGAGACTTGAAACATTTTGATCTCCAGAATGCATGCCATTTGACTACTTAGTATGTTGATGTTAGAAAGCCGTGAAAAAGCCAAATTGAATTGTTGGCTTTTTCAAGTGGTTTTAGCATTGTATTTTTTAAAAAATCATTTGTATGTTGCCCTTAGCAATGTTCTTTACTTTTGGAAGAGATCAACTTTATTTTAAAATTACAGTGTTCTATTACTTCTGGTTATGTCTTATGGCTACATTTTTCCAAATTATTGTAGGTAATCACTTTTAGCTATAGATTCCAGGACTGTTGGTTTTCACCCATCAAGATGATGTACAGTAAAGGAGGAACACGTGGATGGAGACAAGCCGTCTTTCTTTTGTCTTTGATCCACTTCCCTTACAAAAGGCGAACTGCAATATAAGAAGTCATTAGGAAAAGTTACAAAGCCATGTTCAAGTTCCAAGAAACCTGGAAGCCCTAAGACAAACACAAAGGCAAAAGCAGATCTATGTATTCATTTCCCATTGTTTATTCATCCCCATGGTTTGTCTTGATTGTATGAACCCTACAGATAGTAGTTGAGGTGGCTGTTGTCTCCGTTTCAGGGAAGGGAGCAGCTAGAAGGATCCTTGGACTTCTTCAGAGCCCTACAGATGGTAGTTGCACCTGGATTTGGAAGCAGATCTTATGGCCTCACTTCTCACATTAGTTGCTTTTGTGATCACAATACCTGACAGAAACAAGTTAAGAGAAGAATTTTTTTTTTCAAGGCAGAGTCTCACTGTAGCTCAGGTTAACCTGGAATTAGTCTCAGGCTAGTCTTGAACTTATAGTGATCTTTCTACCTCGGCCTCCTGAGCACTGGGAATAAAGGCATGTGCCTCTATGTCTGGCAGAGAGAGAGAGAGAGAATGGGCACACCAAGCCCTGCTGTGAAACTTATTCCTAGTTCTTATGATACAATAAAAATTATCAATATTGAATCCTGCTCCTGGGAAGGATATGATCCACCTTAAAGCACAGTGCTGACTGCCTTAGTGCTGCACCATGGAACAAGTGTGGACAGCGGTATCAGGAGATGAGCATTGCATTCAAATGTAACTAAATAACTAAATAACTAAATGCTAACTAAATAAGAGGACATTAAAATTTCCTATAATACTAAAATTATATGGGCTTTACATTCTCATTACTTCTTGTATTAACCTTTTCCTACATACTTTTCAACATTATTGAAAGGTATACTTGAAATGAATAAACTGCACATATTTAAAATGCACAATTAGATCAATTTTAACATGTCTACACACATGAAACTCATCATGGTGAACACAGTGAACATGTTTCCATCTCCTCAGAATACCCGAGTGGACTTTTCACACCCCTCTTTCTGGCCACACTCTGGCCCTGTGGGTTAGTTGCACTGGCTGGGTTATCGGCACTTTATATTCTGCAGTGTATACGAGTTTTTCTCTTCAGCCAATTTTTTAAAGTTCTGCCTGAATTTAAGACTCAACCATGTTCTAGAGATTAGTAGGTCTTTAGTAGCATTCCTTGGTTAGAAATCTCATAGTTTGTCTCTCTGTTCACGTGATGATGGCAGTCAAGTTTTTTTTTTAATATTTTTATTTATTTTCAAGCAGAGAAAGGTGTTTTTCAAATCTACATTTGTTTTTAAGTAGCTTGATTATTATGTATGTAGGCTTTTTTCTGAATTTATTGTTTGGAATCTGTTGAACTTCTGAAATGTTTTTAAATCGTGTGTAAGGAAACGGCTTCAAGTACATACACTTCATGATGTCTTGTTAGGGCTTCCTTTAAGGTGGCTGACGTAGACCTTTCTAACTGTGTTCTCTCTTTTTAAATCAAATCATAGACACAACCAGAGCAAGAAGAAGCCAGGAGAGTGATGGTGTGGAATATATTTTTATTTCCAAGCATTTGTTTGAGACAGATGTACAAAATAACAAGTATGTGGAAATTTTGTAGAGTTTTTATACGACTGTAGTTTTTAACTGTGTACCTGAATATCCAGGTTGAGACACTTGAAATGCATTCTGATTATCTTAATATTCAAACCCATGACAAGTGATAATTCAGTTAGAGATTGTTACTGCCCTTCACCTTATTTTCAATAATGCTATATTTCTGTTAAACTCAACATGTGGGAGTTACTTTGCAACATAGGGTAAGGCCTTGCTATGATTTATTTTTCCAGTCCACTAGTGAAATCTTAACATGTATCTTAGGTAGAATTTTACTTTAAATATTAGTGGGTAGCTATATAATATATTTCTTGTTCCACAACCCCTTTTATACATATCTCTTTCTCAAACTTACACTTCAAAACATTAGAATCAAGTTACCCATCTTGTGAGTCCCATCTCCTGTAGCTAAGTCTAGCCCTTTCCCCAGGTTTTCCATTGGTTTAAGCATGGCTATTTTAGGGTATCAGAAGCAATGTGTGCTTGCGTGCAAGATTGTGGGATTTCTTTTGAAACATCAAAATGCTTTTTTCGTGTTTGGCTTAATGACTGTGTTTCTGTAGCACATAATCGCTGCCCTGGTTCCATCAGCCACCACCCAGCAGCTCCTATGGTTCTGAAGCAGAGCTTGATTATTCTCCAGTGTGCAGCGAAATTCCAGTAGTCTCTATTGTTTGGCTTATTCACTGTTTTATTGCATTGCATTACTTCTGAAAAGAGGTGATGGAAAACATTAGAACTTTACTAAACCAAAGTATTTGGGGGAGGGTGGTTACATGTAATACAAGCAAGTGTTACTGATTTGAAAGTGTAGACTTTTTAAAACTGACATTTGCTAAAGAGCTGGTCCTATTTATTTTATTAAACACAGGGAAAAAAAGACATGTTCAGCAAAAAGTATCTTTTCCCTATGAATTACAACTTACCACCTGTATTTGTTTTAATTCACAAACAGTTCTATGTGTCTCTAATTTCCTACAGGTTCATTGAGTATGGTGAATATAAAAACAACTACTACGGCACAAGTATAGACTCCGTGCGGTCTGTCCTAGCTAAAAACAAAGTCTGTCTGCTGGATGTTCAGCCTCATGTAAGTGCACAGTGAGTTGTGCGTTTCTCTTGAAGACCTGTGTAAGCTGCTATACTTCATCAGCACTTCAGTTCGAGGTTAAAGTCTGCACATTTAAATGTAATTGGAGACATCTTCGGTGGGGGGGACATAATATTATTAGAAAAGAGGAGTGGAGGAAGCCCCAAGATCGGTGATTGTAACACTCTAGTTTGTATTCAGTTAAGCTTCAGAATCTTTGATGTTTCTTTAAATGTCTTTAAAAACTAGTTGTATGCATAATATGTTTTTGTATTATATGTTCTTCTAAGTGCTAATAATTTTGCTAGTGGACAGTTTGGGTCTCAGTCCCCCATTCTTTGATTTTGGTCTTGTACATAGCCTGGAAGTGACAAGCTAGAACTGTGAGGCACTTCCCAAGGTCTGTATTGGATGGAGCCCCTGCAGTGGCTCTTGGGTACACTGTGCCTGTCACCCTGCGGCTCCTATGAACCTCCTATGAATGCCAACAGATGAAACCATTCAATTCCTCATCAAAGCACTTTTCACTCTGATTCATACCCAACCCACAACATTGTCCTGGTCCTTCAGGGGCCACAGATTGTCCTTCCTAGTGTTGCAACCGGAGTTTCCCAGCCTCCAGATGGCAGAATGACCTGCAGAAACCTTCACACTTTAGGGAGGAAGAGGCTACAGCTCAGGGCTGGAGCATCAGCTTGGAGGTCACTCCATGCCTGGCATCAAGGATCAGTGTGCTCTTGTTCGGAAAGCTCTGCCTGTGCCTGTGTCTGGGTGCCCCCAGGTTCCCCTGGTGCATTTCACTTGTACTCCCCTAACCCCTGCCCTACCCCACTGCCACGCGTCATCTCTGCCATGCTCAGGGCAATGCATTTGCTTAACCTGGCAAAGGCACTTATGCTTCACATTCACATTCACATGAAGGAGACGCGGCCACATACAGATCACATAGGTCCCTAAGTTCTGACTCTTGTGTCAATAACCCTTGACTGTAGATGAATTTTCAGAAGCAGATGCTTGACATTCTTGACATGTTGGTGCACACCTGTAGTCCCAGCACCGGGTTGGTGCTGTCTCAGGAAACTTTTCCCTGCGGTAATGAGAACACACATCTTCCTAGATAGGGCACACATGACAGAACAAAGGAGGATGACACCAAAACCAGCTTAGGGAGCCGATGAGTTTATTGAGACAGGGCGCGGGAGGGCTTACTCACAGGAGCACTGGATCACTGGATAAAGCTGCACCACGAGAAGTCTCATCCCATCCTGGATGACGACCTCCCCCAGCTGCTTCAAGTGAAAAGCAGCTGCGTCCCCAGACAGCCCACATCTGCACAGGTGACGGACTCGTGGAGGCTGCATCTCTGGACGCAGTGCTCGACATGCATGTAACTCCGCGGGAGTCTCTCGTCCCCAAACAGTTGTTTCCCCTTTATGCAGCCTTAGAGGTCTTGCAACCGTTTCCCACAGCTGTTGACTTCCTAAGACTCTGGAACTTTCTTCCTGCCCTCCCCACCCCAGGCAGGGATCTTTCAGTTTCTAGCTGACATTACCTGGGCAGTGGTTGTGTGACCTTTAAGATTCAGGTCTTCCAGACTTGACTTCTTGAATCCCCATTCGGAGGAATCTGCAACACAACAGTGTACCACGTGTAGTCCCAGCACTTGAGAGGCTAGGGCAGGATTACAAGTTTCTGCCTACCTCTGTCATGTTAAAAAAAAAAGGCATCACCAGACACTTGAAGTGGCACGTAGTCGTGGCGGACTAAGGAAGCAGGAACCGCCCCTTTAGAGCTCCTCAAGTGGCGAGGAAAAAAGAGAAGGACTCCGCTTTATACTGGGAGCAGCCTGATGAGACTCGTGTGCATGACATCACTCAGGAATTTGATCTAAACTTCAGTTTCGTGGTATTTTTAGCCTCTGTGTTCCATGTTAATGATGGTGTATTTCAAAATAGTTTAAATGCAAGTGGCATGCTTTTGCTTCTTTTCAGGGGTATTTGGCCCCTCAGTTGTCAAGAAGCAACTAAATAATAATGTAGCAAAAGATCTGCTAAGAATAGTTTTAAGAAATTTTATCCTTAGAAAGAAAATTGCGGGGGGGGGCTGGGGAGGAAGCTCGGTCAGTAAAGAGCTTACCTTGCAGGCACGTGGACTTGAGTTCAGTTAGCAGAACCCACATTAGAAGCTGAGCACGGAGGCACAAGCATGTTACCCCAGCACTTGCTAGGCAAATGACAGGAGGGCACCTGGAGCTCACTCACCAGCCAGTCTGCCCTACTTGGCAAGTTCCAGGCCAGTGAGTGACCTTTTCTCAAAAAAAAAAAAAAAAAAAGGGTGTGGTGGAGGGCATTCCTGAGAAACAGCACACAAGGTTGTCCTCTGGATTCCACATGTACAAATCAGCATGTGCATCTGCAAGCATGTGAAAACACACATACACATGCACACACATACAAAATTCAGTAAGTCACAATGGTAGGAAGAAATACGAGAAAATTTCTTTTTATCCTTGTAGACAGTGAAGCACTTACGGACACTAGAATTCAAGCCCTATGTGATATTCATCAAACCTCCGTCAATAGAACGCTTGAGAGAGACAAGAAAAAATGCCAAGATTATTTCAAGCCGAGATGACCAAACAGCCGCAAAGCCCTTTACGGTAAGTCCCATGTTGCATGGCCACAGTGTGTGACCGGCACAGAAATGCTTGTGCACAGTCCTCGGAGCACTGTCAGGGTGATGCTGTCATCCACAAAGCCTAAAACAGACTTACAGTTAGGTCTGTGTGTTCTGAACAGATGAATCCTAATCTTCTGTTTCTGCATGCAGTCTTCATGCCAGATTGGCTCATTTTTTGTAGAGCTGGACATGGCTGTGCACACCTGTAATCCCAGGGTGTAGGAGGTGGAGGTAGGAGGATTGTGAATTTAAGGGCAGCTCTTTTCTACATGGCAAATTTGAGGACAGCCTGGCTTATATCAAACCAACAAGCACCACAGCAGCAAAAATCAATAAACACATAAATAAAATAAAACTTCTTTTTGTCTGCATGAGTGTGTGTGGTAGTGTGTATGAATATTTGTGTGTCTCCAAAGTGGATGGTGTTGCTGAGGATGACACCCACAATTTTTCTCTGACCTAGAAAAAAGTTTCTAATGACTTTAGAAAAGGCAGTAGCTAGAGCAGGTTAGTTTTGTTGCAGGCTCAGGGTAAAGTCTGAACAGAGACTAGCTTTAGATAAACCCATTGTAGAAGGTTTGCACAGATGTGCAGTGTAGCTGCTGTCTGGTTAACCAATTTGTTCAAATACATTTTTTTTTCTTTTAGGAAGAAGACTTTCAGGAAATGATTAAATCTGCAAAGATAATGGAAAGTCAATATGGTCATCTTTTCGACAAAATTATAATAAATGATGATCTCACCGTGGCGTTTAACGAGCTGAAAACAACTTTTGACAAGTTAGAGACCGACACTCACTGGGTGCCAGTGAGCTGGCTGCATTCATAGCTAGGGAGATTGCTGCCTGTCATTCACAGCTAAGGGAGATTGCTAGCCTGTCATTCACAGCTAAGGAGATTGCTGCCTGTCATTCATAGCTAAGGAGATTGCTGCCTGTCATTCACAGCTAAGGAGATTGCTGCCTGTCATTCACAGCTAAGGGAGACTGCTAGCCTGTCATTCATAGCTAAGGGAGATTGCTAGCCTGTCATTCAAGCTAAGGGAAATTGCTGCCTATCATTCATAGCTAAGGAGATTGCTGCCTGTCATTCATAGCTAGGGAGATTGCTGCCTGTCATTCATAGCTAAGGAGATTGCCACCTGTCATTTCTATAGTGCGTGGTCAAAATAGTTGACAATCTGGTGACAAGGTTTTCAAATTTGTACCCCTGTCATAGATGTACAGTCTTGACAAAAAAATGAATGTTGGTTTGGTGTGTGTCTTTTTATAGCCTTATTTGAAACATCATATGTGACTATAAGATCAAAATATCAGATTCCACACAAAGTTTGTACTGCATTCTGAGGAAACCTCTTGGATGTATTTAATGTGGCCTGGCTCCAATGTTTCACTTTTAAAAGAGACAGTGTGGATCAGAGTTGGTGCCTCAGCTGGGTTCATGTGGTCACCGCCCTCCCGCTCACATACTGGCAGTTGAAAGTGCGACCGTAGCCACCTCGATGGCTCCACTGGCAGGGCTGCTCCATTGCCTGGTGGGTCATCATGGGTTAGCTGGGCTGGCAATACAGAGTCCTCTGACTATCCAAAAAGTGCAGACTTTGCTTTTGATACAAACTGTTCTAATGTGTGCATTTTAAGACTTCAGATAACTAAAGTTTGACATTGAGAATATACTTACATATTATGCATCATTGCTTGAGAAGTCTTATATGAGTAACCCAACAAAGTTTTTATAAGGATAAACTAATTTTTGTAGGGGATCAACTCATGATTCATCTGCTTCAACCTCCTAGGTAGCTGGAGTTACAAGCATTTGCCACTGTACCAGGCTTGGAAAATAGACTTTTAAGATCTATTGATAATGTAGTTAAAGCCTTTCTGTAAGAATGGTGGTCTCCAAGAGTAAGGAACGATTACAAAGGGCAATTAAAAAACTTCTCAGAAAACATTTCTGCACAGTTACCCAAAAGGTTTTTATAGCTTGCTTTGGTTTTTATCAACAAATTTTAAGAATGTGGTTAGTATTCTGAAACATGTAAATACATTTTACGTGTTAGATAGAATACAGTTCAAGGAAATATGTTTTTTTTTTCCAGTTTGTTTACTTTTCATCAACATACATTTAAATTTGAACTAAGATGTGTTTGGAAGATGTGTTGTGCATTATTGTTAACGCCTTGGTTCTGAGCACTGGCTAGATTCCATTGTAACTTTACCATTGTTAAAGAGGCTTAAGAAAAAGACACATTGTAAATATTTAGATGGCCTCTCATGTTTCTTTGATACTACTGATTTTTAGCAAGTGACTCACTTACACAATTCACACTTCTCCTGGTGTGCACAGGCTCCTGAAGAGCAGCTGCTCCCGCCCTTCTTGCATGCGGTAGGTCCAGCCTGTTGAAGAGCATGTTTTCTGTGACTTTCAAACAAAAGAACTATTTTTGTTGTTTTGTAAAGAGTTTAAATGTTATGTTTAAAGAAAAATAGGATTTAGTGGAAATTTATATATTTATGAGATATTGAAAGGCATATTTTTTTAATTACCAAATGAGGCTATACATAAAACAAATTGATTATATGTAAAGATGTCATAATTTAAAATAGTAGTTTTATAAATCAAGGTCTACATTCCATTGTAAATATTCGACCTTTGGATGGATAGATACACAGCCTGTTGTGTGTGCATTCATCATTAGATTTCCTTCAGACATGGAGAAAAACTACTCCAGCCACCTTGTTATATGTTCACACTGAGAGTCAGATAATCAGACTGTTACCAAATAACCCAGGTGCATTCTAAGTTTATTAATTAAACAGCAAGCCATTTAACCTAAAACAAAGGGAGTAAAATTACCAAATCTCACTTGGAAGTCGTACTGTCAAGTTGTGTGGCAGCTCTGAGAGAGCTGCAAGTCTGAAGTCATTGGGTAGGTGGAATATTCCATTCTTGGAACGATGACTCAATTTTATATAAAGCAAGACTTCCTATACCAAGGATGATGGGGAGCGCATATGAATATAGGAAATTCTCTGAATAATTTAGTCAGCTCATGTTCTTGACTCTAAAATATCTACATTGATTTTTTTTTTTTTTTGTTTTTCATCTTAAGCTAATTGTATCAGTTCTTTATTTTGGGATAGACATAGTGTAGGGTAGTGGTGGTGATAGGGATGTTATAAAAATATAGCTGCCTTGACCTTTGCAGATCAGAGCTAAACAATATATTTTTTAAATAGTGGGAGGAAAGTCAGTTTAAACAATCCAGTGGTAAAGTGCCTCACATGTGATATTTCTTGATGGTTCCAAAGAAATTTGATTAAAACTTTTGTTAAGACAGCCCAGTCCAGGGGCTTGTTTATAGTAGTGGCAAGAGACCTTTGGGCCTGCACTTTCCTCACCCTCAGCCCTCCTCCCCGCAGGAAGAACACTCCGCTGCTCACACTCACCAGCGGCCCACAGCAATGGGGTGTCAGCCACTATTTGAGAAAAAGGGAGAGTTTAAGTTTTCAAGTCTACATGCTTCAAATCCAAGGCCAGAAGGAAATTCTGTCCTCCCATTCTCCCCATAATTAGAGCTGTTTAAAAAATAAAGTGAAATTAAAAGAATAGGTTTTTAACCATTATTTTGCTGAGCAGTTGGAAACTTTTGGTATCTTTAAGGCTGACATTCCTCATAACATGAAATCATTGAATGTATCTATGTTGTACTGATTTAAACTTGGCAAACATGTGAACAGTTTACAAAACTATGGAGTTAAAAATCTTCCTAAAGCTATAAAGGGTTTTACTTCCTTTTGGACTGGGAGAAGTTTGTAGATGAACACTATGGAAAACCGTTTATCTTAATAAAGCATCTTCAAACAATGTTTGTGCTGGAAAATTGTTGTTACGCTGGAATATTCTATCATTAGGTTCTGTTCTATTCCACTTTTTTCCATGGTAGGACAAATTCTTCTGTTTACTACAATATGGAGTATCTCTCGCTTTCTGTATCCTGAAGTGTAGTTAGGGACAAGCGTCCCTGCTTCTGCAGCACGTCCACATAGAATGTTTCAATGTCCTCTCACTACTACCAGAAATTCTAAGATAATCCCCTGGATTCCCCTGTCCACTGGTATGCATACACATTCCTAGTAATTCAAACACTAATCCAGCTTCTGCTGTGACCTTAGAAAAGGGAAATTATCCTGGCCTTTCCCTGAAGAAAGAAATTTGAAGTGTGAGAGCAAAGTGAGGTGGGACAAATTGTTTCAAGTAGAGACAGCCATGCAACAAGGGATTCAGGCCGCCTCTCACAACACTCTCACCCGCTACTGGCATCAAGAAGTCAAGGACCTGTGTCCTGCCAATGACCACACGAGCCTGGAATAAGATCCAAGCTCCAGAAGAGATGGCCAGAAGCCCCACTGACACCTTGACTCTCCCCTCTGTACGACCGCAAAGAGAGAACTCGGCCACGTCACGTCTGGACTTTGACCTACAGGACTGTGAGCTAGAAATAAGTGTTTATCAACTTCCCACAGTGTGCCCTCCCCCACCCCCCAGAAACATTCCACCCCGGAATCCTTTCAGAAATCTTTCACCCCATCCTCTCCTCTCTCCTCTCTCCCTTTTCTTCTGTCTCCGGATGTTCATCTTCTCCCTTCACCCTCAGCACTCGCAATTTCATATCCGACAGCACTTGCTTTCTCTCTGACCACTTGTACCCTACTTCTGTACCTGTGTGTCCTCTTTCTAGTTTCTCATTTCCTTAAACAGGGCCTCGAGCGAGGACAGGTAGAACAGATGTGCTCACTTGTTTTAGAAAAGAAACATTTACCAAGTGTGTACCACATGGCCAGCCTGTGCTCCCCGTGGGGCTAGTGAGTTAACCAGCTCACACTTCCTGACTTCACAGTGCTCACATTGTAGAGGGAGAGATAAGCACACAGACTGGGAATTGTGAGACCAGGGAGTGGACGCAGTCTTGGGAACAGGCATGGAGAAAGCTCAAAACACTGTCACTCTCTGAATAGACCAAGCTGTGGGAGGAGATAGAAAAGCACAGTTGTGAGAGAGGAGATGTCGCTGGATCTTAGCTGATAGGTAGGAATGAACTAGGCAAAGAGAGGGTAGGGTGATAATGGAAGCCAGGTTATTTCCTGCAGAGGCATAAGAATCATGGGGAGATGACTCCATGGCTAAAGACACTCGCTTGCAGTCCACCATACCAGTTTTAGTTCTCTAGCACCTAATTAATCCAGATGCACAAAGTGGTGTGTGTGTCTAGAGTTCATTTGTAGCAGCAAGAGGCCCTAGTGTGATACCCTGCCTCACCCTCCTCTCTCTCTTCTCTCACCTCAATATTATTGAGAAGAATATTAAAAGTAAAGCCAAGGGCATGAGATATACAGTGTAGGAAAATTCAGACACGTATGGTTGCTAAAGTCAGAGAATAGTGGGAGGAAATTGAGATTGGATCAGGGTGGCTTGCATAGCGTCCAGTCAGAAGTTCCAATGTGTGTATCACTGAAGGATGGGGAAGTTCAGATTTCTAGGAACCATCTGGAGAAAATCTTTTTTAAACCTCATCTTCAGTGACTTAGCATAGAATAGCCGTTGGACCTTATAGCCCATAGAATTCCTTTAGTCTTAAGTGTTCAGACACTTGGGCCAAACTGGCTTCCATGAACAGGTAATCTGCTTTTGTATCTGGATAGCCCACAGAAGAACTGGCCTGGGGTAGTGCCCACTGCTGGGGTTCCAGCAGCCTTATCTAGATCTGGTCATCTTTGCCTCAAGGCACAAGGCTTGGCCCTGTTTGCTGGCATTCTTCCATGTGCTGGCTTTATTTTCAGACAGGTTCCCCATTAGAAGTTACAAGCCAGCTGTGCCAGGAATGGATTCCAACAGCTGGAAGAACAGGAGACTTCTGGGAACTTTTCATACAGTCCTGATGTTTGCTTGGGTGGACAAGCATCGGACCTGAGATGCCCAAGGTTAGGAAAGTAGCACGCGCATCTGGACTTCGTTTGCAGTGGCAAGAGGCCCTGGCATGCCCATACATTCACTCACTGTCTGTCACCTCACAAATGACTGGATAAAATGAAAACAAGGAGATTAAAATAGCTAAGAAATGTGTGCCTATCACCAGGGACAATATTAGAGATTAGACGTGAGTGCTAAATGACGAGCAAAATGGCAAATGTTGACCCTACTGTAGCCAGTCACTGTTCCAGTCCCCTTGGCACAGTGACTGAGGGAGCGTCTCCCAGTCAGTGCAATGTGAGCCTGGCCCTGCAGTGACTGTGGATCCTCGCCCGCTGCACACGGGAAAGGCTGAGTTGGTTGGGGCTGGCATTCACCTAGCGAGCTGAGTGGAGGCCACCTGTGGAGGTGGTTGATACACAGGGAGGATCCATGGATAAAGAGGAGCTGACTCCTGGCTGACGTGGTTGTGGTAGATAGATGTTCACACTCTCACTGTTGACACAAAAGGCACTTCTGGGTGGATGGATGAACTGGGTAGATGAGCTTGTAGGAGGAGCAGGGATTTGCAAATTGAGGCTCCTTGATAAGAATAAAGTAGCAGCCTTTCTTCCAAGCAGACCCAGCTTCAGGCCTGAGAGTGTGGAGGGCAGCTCATTCAGTGCCCACTTCCCCCCCAGACCAGGCACCCAGCATAGTGTGTAACCTCCTCCACAAAATACACATTTCTAAGCCTTGTCAGAAACCTGCATTTCCTGTAGAGCCAATCCATTTCATCAGTTAAGGCAATTTGAATGGTCCCTTGTGTGATTTGCAATCACAAGTAGCAAAACTTCAAGCCTAGGACTGAGAACCAAGTCAAAATCCTGTGGCTTGTAAGGTCTTAGGCCCTAGAGGGAAGCTTCCATTGCTCTTGGGCTAAATGGAGAAGTTATGTTCTAAAAAAAGAAAAATTTAAAATTAAAAAAAAACCCAAATGTGTATGCTTATTCCCTTTGATCCAGGCTGCTCTCACTCTTGGTTAGAAAATCTGCTTTTTACAGATGGCAGCAAAAACCAAGGAGACTTGAGATCCCTCAGATGACAAGAAAGCCAAATGCCCAGTCCTGTTTGAGTCATCTTTCTCACACCTGCAAGGCCCAGGAAACATTACACAGGAAGTGGCAGATTAAATAGGAGCGCTGCTCCCACTGCTAGCCTGACAACCTCCTCCAGGAGATGACGGTAGACACCGAGGAGACTCAAAACTCATCAGAGCAGAAAATAAGAGTCTGCCTAGAGCTCAACAGTAAAAACGGAGACTAATAATACATCCTCCAAAGCTCAGGAGATGGTGGTAGACACTCAGGAGACTCAAAACTCATCAGAGCAGAAAACAAGAAACTGCCTAGAGCCCATCAGTAAAGGAGACTTATACACACTCTCCAAGGCTGAGAAGTGGGGTGTGGGGGGCAAATGTAAGAGCCACAGGGTGGAAAGACATACTGTGTAACACTACCTTCCCAAGGCAGACCAACTGGTGCATCCATGGTCCCAAGTGACTACAGATAGTCCCCACTGAGGAGGGAGGGTCCTCACTGGAATGGGGATGGGGCAGAGGGGACAAAAGAGAATAAACTGAAGGAATACAACCAGTTTACAGTATGTTCATATATGAAAGTGCCCAATAGAATTATTTTTAAAAAATAAACATGGGGCTGGAGAGATTGCTTAGTGATTAAGACAATTGCCTGCAAAGCCTAAGGACCCAGGTTAGATTCCCCAGTACTCACATAAGCCAGATATACAAGATGGCACATGCATCTGGAGTTCATTTACAGTAGCTAGAGTCCCTAATGTGCCCATTCTCTCTATCTGCTTCTCTCTCTCCCTCTCAAATAAATAAATAAATCAAATAAATAAATAAATAAATCAGTTTTTTAAAAAGAAGTATAAAAAGATGTAATAAAATAAGTAGCATAATTAAACTAAAAGGCCATCAATATTTTAAAAGTATCCTAACAAATGCTTATAAGAAACCTGAAGGCTGCAGCTGAAACCATAGAGTAATGGGGGAAATGAGCAAGAGTGCTGTTTTCTTGGTGAATCTGGTATCAGCACAAGGGTGAAGGAGATAGACACAGAGAACACTCAACTCCTACAAAACTAGATATCCAGAGACACAGAGGCTCCCAAGAGCTCATCACTGAAGCAGACCTGAAATGAACCCAACATGACTCAGGGAAATTCACGGAAGAGGAGGTAGAAAGATTGTTAGAGCCACAAGTTGGGACATTATGCACAAAGACATTGCCTCTTCCCCATAACTGATGGCTACCCCACAATGTGTGACCCACATTTCCAGTACCCAACAAGGAGGGTCCCTTTGGAGGGGAGAGGACATGGATGAGGGAAAAGATGGTACCAACATGTGCTGTTTACACATTGAGTGTGTACAGAACTAATAAAAAATTAAATTAACTCAGCATGCTTCGGTGTGCCCCCCTCCTGTACAAACAGGTATGTATAAGCCCCCTGAATAAAATCCCCATACTTCCCTGGTTGGGGGAGAGCATTGCCTTGGTGATGACTCTCCTGTTCTTGCTACAGGTAAGAAATCTTTCTCTACTCTGAGTTCCTGGCTCTGTTTATTTTGGTTTTGTACTCATGAGATGGGAACCCATAATGTTTCCTTACAATATGGTTTTGAGGGGGCTGCAGAGATGGCTCAGCACTTAAGGCACTTGCCTGCAAAGCCTAAGGACCTGGATTTGATTCCCCAGGATCCATGTAAAGCCAGATGCACAAGGTGGCACATGTGTCTGGAGTTTGTTTGCAGTGGCTACAGGATATGGTACATCCATTCTATCTGCCTCTTTCTCTCTCTCAAATAAAATAAATAAAATATTTTTTAAACAGCAAAAAAAGTAAAAGAACCTGAAGGCTGGAGAGATGGCCTAGCAGTTAAGGTGCTTGCCTGCAAAACCTAAGAATTCATGTTGGAATTTCCAGGTCCCACGTAAGCCAGATGCACAGTTAGGCAAGCAATGCAATGTCATACATATGCAAGAGGGCGCACGTGTCTGGAGTTCATTTGCAGCAGCGGAAGGCCCTGGCACATCCATTCTCTCTCTCATAAGAAAAAAAAAAGAAAAATAGCTGGAGAGATGGCTTAGCGGTTAAGGCGCCTGCCTCCTAAGCCTAAGAATGCTGGTTCCAATCTCCAGGTCCCACATTTAGCCAGATGCAAAGTGACACAAGGGCGCAATGCTGCACTTGACCACAAGGGGGTGCACGCATCTAGATTTCATTCACAGCAGCTGAGAGGCTGCTGGCGCACCCATCTCTGTCTGTCTTCCTCTCCCTCTCTCTCTCTCTGACTCTATCTGTGTCTCTCCCAAAAAAAAAAAAATCTGATAAAAATAACAGATTACAATGAATACATTAGAAATATGGAATTGTCTGACTAAGGCGGTATAAGCAAGAACATGTCTATATTGATGGAGAGGGAGTGGAAAAGAACTTCATTAAGTTTAGAGTCCAGCAGGGCCCTGGGGGTGGGTTATGGGGCACATCCATGGACTTCTTTGTAGTCCTTCACGTGGACCTGGAGAGACTTGGCTGAAATCAGGAAGAGAACCAGTCCCTAGACAGCCCATCTAGTGCTGGAAAGGGTTACATGAGCTACTGGGGGAAAGTGGCCAACATTGGTGTGAGCAAGCAGGGGGTCTAAGCTACTCAGAAGCAACCAGCCTGACAAGTACACACCAGTGCAATGGTGGTGCACAGCCTGGGTGGGTAACCAATGGCTTTCTGATTGGCTAAGAGATCCACTCAGTGGAAAGGAACCCATATCTGCCACAGGAACCAGGTCAGAATCCTATGGAGACAAAGATTATGCTCTCCAATGTCAAGCTCCCACTAGTCTTTGGCTAAAACAGGGGCTACATCTATCAACATGTCCCTAACGTAATAATACTTATCCAATTTAACCTATGCTGATTCTCTGTTGGAGAATCTGCTTTCCTTTTTCAGAAGGTAGCAAGACTCAAAGAGATAAACTACCCCTCGCACTTCAGCCAAGGCCTAGGTGAAACCACAGAGGAAATGAGGAGATGAGCAAGAGTGCTGCTTCCATGTTGAGCCTGACAATCAGCGACAGGGTGAAGGAGACAGACCCTGAGGCTACTCAGCACCTACCAAAGCAGAGATCCAGAGGCTTCTGAGAGCTCATCACTGAAGTAGACTTAAAACACACCCACCAAGGCTCAGGGAATTTTAGGGAAGAGAGGGTGGAAAGATTGTATGAGCCACAGGTTGGATTTCATGCCCAGAGGCACTGCCTCCCCACAATAACTGACTGCTGCTCCCACAATGTACAACGCCCAACCCCATGGGGAATACCTGCAACCCACTGAGGAGGGCACCCTGCAGAATGGGGGCAGGGAGGAGGAAAAAGATGGTATCAACACATGATGTTTCCAAAGAAAGTATCTTGTTAATAAAAATAAATAATTACGGAAATTCACCATCCCTCCCCCCCATGCACACACACAGTGACTGACGGGTACATTCATGACCCGCAGTGGATACCAATAACACCGCTGAGGAAGGGCCACAGTGGGATGAGGGGGTAGGAGAGGAGCACACAAGTATAACCTGATGAAAATATGACCAATATGCAGTATGTCCATACCATAAAGTTCTCAAATTGAAAGGATTTTTTCTCTCAGATATTTCATAGAATTCTTTAAATTCTTACTTCATATTAATTTCTTTTAAAAAAAAAAAAAAGAGGGGCTGGAGAGATGGCTTAGTGGTTAAGCGCCTGCCTGTGAAGCCTAAGGACCCTGGTTTGAGGCTCATTTCCCCAGAACCCACATGAACCAGATGCACAAAGTGGTGCATGCATCTGGAGTTCGTTTGCAGTGGCTGGAGGCCCTGGTGCACCCATTCTGTATCTCTCTGCCTCTTTCTCTCTCTGTCTGTCTGTCACTCTCAAATAAATAAATAAACAAAAAAACGAAAAAAAAGTTTATAAAAAAAAGAGAGCAAAAAAAAAAAAGAAAAAAAAAAAAAAGGACTGGAGAGATGGCTTAGCAGTTAAGGCCCTTGGCAGTGAACCCTAAGGACCCAGGTTCATTTCCCCAGTATCTACATAAGCCAGATGCACTAGCGGGCCCATGCATCTGGAGTTCATTTGCAGTGGCAAGAGGCCTTGGTGTGTCCAATCTCTCTCTCTCTCTCTCAAAGTAAAATAAATTTTAAAAAAATATAAAGGTTTGGGATGTGGCTCTGTGGTAGAGTTCTTACCTAGAATGTACAAGGTCTTGGGTCTGGTCCCCACCTTTGCAAACAATTAAAAGTGAAAAGGAAACTGGATGCCTCATTTGTCTATATGCTAAGGTCAATGTGAAAATGGCACATATTTGAAGAAAAGGCCTTGGCCTCACACACAAATATTAGTGAATAGTAGATGAGTTAAAACATTTATAAGGGGCTGGAGAGATGGCTTAGTGGTTAAGGCACATGCCTGCGAAGCCCAATGACCCAGGTCGATTCTCCAGGTCCTACATAAACCAGATGCACATGGCGGCACATGCATCTGGAGTTCATTTGCAGTGGCCAGAGGCCCTGGCGTGCCCATTCTCACTCTCTCTTTCCCTCTCTCTGTCTCTAATAAAATAAAGATAAACCTTTAAAAAGATTTATAAGCTATATGCAGATTTACTAGTCCTTCTACTATGCTGGATAGGAAATCCTCATGCCTGCTTTGCTGACAGAAACCTTTCCATTCTTTAGTCACTGACCTGGGTGTCCAATCAGAAGCCTTTCCACACTGAAAATGCTGAATTCTCTTCTCCAAGCTAAACTTGGTACAGGGAAGGTCGGAATAGTCGGAATCCTCTACCCATCCATCCATGGATTGATTGATTGTAAACATCTTGGGTCATGCATTAGCAACCAGATGAATGGGTGCAGGGATAAATCATCTTTAAGAAAACTGCATTTGCAAAGCAGTCATAAACCTGGCCAATTAATGTTGATGAGCCTCAATGTCTAGTGTGGAGGAAACAGGCATTCTTTGTCCCATTCTGGGCATGTGCCCAGTAGCCATCCTGCCAGCATGAAGCCTGCCATAAAGTAGGCAGGGACGTTGGTGACCTCACTGGTTGTGGGATTAAGACTAGAGTTTATTCCAACCTTTGCTTTTTAATGATATGAACCGACATATTTCTTTTGCTGTTTCAACTTTGCTTTCTATTGGTCTCCAAACCAGTACAGAGAGCACTTGGGCCAATGCATAGGAGAGGAAGTGTCTCAAAGCAAGTTAGAAAGTTCAACCAGATAAACTGAAAGAAGTTTTCAGAAATATGAACTTTGAGGCTTTTTCCCCCCTAGCTAGCAACCCTGATGTTGTCATGCCCCACCGATCTCTTAGTGACTCTTGTAGGTTGATGTCATGGACAACTGCCCAGCTGGACTTCCACTTAAACATGCCTCTGTTGTTATAAAGTTTGTTCTCCTCAAAGGCCAGGGGATGAATGACAGCAAGACACCCAGACTATAAGCCAAATGGGCCCTTTAAACACATGCATGGACGGAATGGAATATTGCTGTAAGTCATACAGCCGATGCATCACTGTGAAGATGGCAAAAAAGGACTAGGTTGAATCTTTGTCTTTGATCAAAGAACACCTGTCCCCGGTTCCCAAAGTATGATACAGGTCTCCTCGCCCAGGGAGAGTTCCATACCAGAACACAGGTTGGCATCCTAACACAGATGGTAGCTGGTCCTTGGATGTACGGCTCATCCTTCCCCATTCAGTTCTGTCCTGCATAAGGAATGAACCCGGCAGAGAAGTTCCTGAGCTGAGAGTGGCTTGGGCAGACATTAGTGGGACACGAGCACAGGAGGGAAGGACAAGCCCATATTATTTCTTCCCAGTCTTCAGGTGGCTCAGGCAACATCTGATGCAATTGCTGATGGTCTCTGTTCTTTGTCTCCTGGCTGTCAGCCAAAGGAGGCAGTGACTCTTTGACACTGCTAACCTCTGAGTTGCCTCCACGTGCCTTTGAGCACGTCAACTCTTCCTTCCTTGGGCGACCACTGTCCTGTACCAGACCCCTGTGTTGTAAACGCTCAAGTGATTTCCCTTCCCTGAGAGGATCCTGACTCATGTAGAATATAATCCAGAGCCTTGGTACAGCACCACAAAAGGATGGGTCCAAACTATGCCACCACATTGCTGGATCAATATTCGATGGTTTTGTCTGGGTTTGTTTTTTTGTCACATTTAATAAGTGCTTCTGTTATTATTTTCCCATTGCATTCTCAACATTTCTCCTATTTACAAAGTGAAGTTACACTTCAGCTTATAAATGCACTTTCGTGTTTTCTAGTTATTACATCTTGGCATGATATTTTCCAAACAGCATTTTATTATGTTCCACACAAAAAAAGCCACCTGGATGTTCTCCTTTTCTACTTTTTTTTTTTTTGTTAAACTATCTTTAAGCCCCCTTGCATGTTTTTGTAATGTGTAAGGCAGACTCTGTTACGACAGAAAAGTTTCAAAAGACTTGTGCAGCTGGGAAGTTTTTGATGATTTCATTTTATAAGTCTTTTGGAATGAACGTGGGCATTAAGAGGCACAATGAATACAATATCAGTTTAACAAGATTTGAGTGGTCTTATTTTTACAGAGAACTTAACATTTCTAGACATCATGATTCCACCAGTGGCTTTCTCTACGGTGTTTTTAAAAAATGGAGTTTAGCAGACATATAAAATGGAAAAAAATTTTTTTAAAAGCTGTCATAAATTTTTTTTTATATTAAAGTGGTTTTCGATTGCTGTGGAAAGAAACAAGATGAGCAAACCCAGGTGCTGTTTGTTAAATGCTGATGTTTCAGCATCTCACAGGGATAAAATGAAAGAACGAAAGCAATGAACATCGGCCCGTTGTTTGACAGGAACTCACCAGAGAAATCAGGCCCATCTGGACTCTTGCATGAAGCAGGACTGTATGAAGCCTATCAGAAGCCATGCAGAGAGCTGGAGAGATGGCTTAGTGGTTAAGGCGTTTGCCTGCAAAGCCAAAGGACCCAGGTTCGATTCTCCATGACCCACGTAAGCCAGATGCACAAGGGGGTGCATGCATCTGAAGTTCGTTTGCAGTGGCTGGAGGCCCTGGTGTGCCCATTCTCACCCTTTCTCTTTCTCTCTCTCACCTCTTTCTCTCTATCAAATAAATAAATAAATAAATAAATAAATAAATAAATAAATAAAATATATTTAAAACATAAAAGCCACGCAGAGTGTGTAGCGTGGCAGAATTCTCCAGACATTTCCTTCGTGGCAGGCCTGCCTCTTCATTCCTGGCCATGTGCTTCTCCATGTGGGTTACGTGAGGGCCACCAAAGTGTGGCTGCCAGAGTGGCGTCTCCAGGCTTCTGTGACTTCTTACTGCTGTTGTCAAGTCAGCTGCTTGGACCACCAGCATGCTCTCCTCAGACAGGAGGTCATGTGGTCATGCAGCTTGGGAACGAGCGAGCAGTAGGAGACCTGAGGAAAGCTCTGGTTCTCCCTTCAGCCTATGTGCTGGGAGACTCTGAGACAAGGGCTGGACCCTGGGCCAGCTTTCTTACCTTGTACACTCCCCCGCCTTTAAGGACTTGGTTTAATGATAATTTGCACTTCATTCTCTGAAAACCTTAAGGTGGTTTGAAGTCTTGACTTTAAAATATTTACACGTGGCTTGGGAAAATGGCTCAGCAGTTAAAGGCACTTTTGCAAAGACTGCTGGCATGGATTCAGTGCCCCAGAACCCACACAAACCCAGATGCACAAAGTGGCACATGTATCTGGAGTTTGTTTGCAATGGCGAGAGACCCTGATACACGCATTCTCTCCCTCCCTCCCCTCTTTCTCTCAAATAAATAAAAGTCTTTAAAAAAAAAAACCACTATTTGCATATATTTTGGAGAGCTTTCTACATCAGTCTGTATTCTCTCTCTCTCCTCTCTTCATGGTTGTGTAGCAGTCCTTCACATGGATACTAGCTACTTTTAACCAGTGGGTTATCAGTGGATATTTTGGACGTTTTCAAATTTTTTGTTATTACAGACACTGCTCCAATTCATGGGCTTTTTTTTTTTTTTTTTTTTTCCCAGTGAATTTTCAGGAAATTTTCTATAAGAGAAATTTCTAGCAGCGGGATTTCAGGGTCAGTGGCGATATCCTTTTTACATGTTAACAAATACAGTGGCAATGTGTTCTTGGAATATTTTCTAATTTATATCCACACAAACAAAGCATTTCATATGAATTTATTATTACCATTGTTATTAATTATTTCACTTGTGATTTCAGAGTTGTGTAGTTTGCTAACATTAGTACAAAAGGATATTCTCTGGGAATAAATTGCAGAATTCATTGGTTTTCTGTGCATCTTGTGGGATGGACTTGATAAATAAGCTTAGAGGTAGAGGGTATGGGACAGAATAACTTCAAGAGGGAAACCTGAAGGCCTGGAAGTCTGGAGGCCAAATCCTACAGCAGGGGGAGCGAGGCTTGTGGTGAAGAGGTGAAGGAAGAATCGTTTCCCTGGCCTAAGAAGCAGAAAGGACTTTGGAAAAGAGCTGTCAAAGTGATTGTAAAGTAGTCAGTGTGTGATGGGTATTAAACAACTCTTCTAGCACGTTTCCAGTAAGCCGTACAAAATCAATTGTTATTTTTTTTTTTTTGAGTAAATTCTTTCAAAGGTGCTTTTCAGAGGAAAAGAGAACAGCAGGAGTCTTAGAGTATAGTAGTATAATTGTAGTTTACCTACATTGTGTGACATGTGGAAAACCAACCCAAAGGCAAACAAAAAAACACCAATGTCATGATATGAAATAATCTCCAGTACACAGCAAGTGGGGTCATCGCCATTCTTTTTTTCATCTGTATTTTTTAATCATAATCATGATGTATATATAATTCTATATCCTGCTTTGTAAATTGGATATTAGTGCATATGTGTGTGCTTTTATACAAACTTACACAAAGTTTATTGTGCCCAGAAGTAATCGTAGACAGCTGTGTGGAGAGCAAGTCCAGGATTCTAGTCTCAGGTCTGAAAGTTCTGTACATGTACTGCAGGATGTGTTTGAGGAGCAAGGATAGCACAAGTTGTTCGGGGTGTTGGTGTAACTTGTTAATTCTAAACACGGACAGTGGTACTGACAGAAACATTTGCTCCTTCACCTTCATATTTTGATTCATACACACATTGGATTAATTTTTATATTTTATTTATTTTAGGAAAGAGGAAGATGGAGGGAGGGAGGTAAGGAGGGAGAGAAAGAGAGAGCAAATGAGAATGGGTGAGCCAGGGCATCCAGCCACTGTAAACAAACTCTACACACAGGCTCCACCTTGTGCATGTGGCTTTATATGGGTACTAGGGAATCAAACCTGGGTCCTTAGGCTTTGCAGGCAAATGCCTTAATTTCTAAGCCATCTCTCCAGTCCCTGAATTTATTTATTTTTATTTTTTAAATTATTTTATTTATTTTTTTTGGAAAGAGATATAGAGAGAGACAGACAGAGAGGGAGAGGGAGACAGATAGAGATGGGTGCACCAGCAGTCTCTCAGCTGCTGTGAACGAAATCCAGATGTGTGTGCCCCCTTGTGGGCAAGTGTGGCATTGCGCCCTTGCATCACTTTGCATCTGGCTAAACGTGGGACCTGGAGATTGGAACCAGGTTCTTAGGTTTAGCAGGCAGGCGCCTTAACCGCTAAGCCATCTCTCCAGCCCCCTGAATTTATTTTTAACAAGCAACAGAACATGAAAAATGCAATCTGACGATTGCACATGTCTTCATAGAGGAGAAAGACGATTTCTCCCTATGGTGGTATTCTCCAAAAATATAGTTACACTTCCTGGCTTTATCAACTTATTGACCTTTGTATGTACCGAGTTAAGTATAGAGTTAATTACTTATAAATGAAATTATAGGCTTGAGTAGACACTTTGCTTAAGTACTGCCAAGTACTACACAGATTGTGTTTAATATTTGGGTGGGAAGTACTCATACAAGTGGCTGCTCATCAGTATTCAGCCTCAATGAGGGTGAGATTTTTAAAGAGAAAACCATATGGTTGTCTCCACGATGGATAAACAATAATGGTTGTGGAAGCCACATATAATACTTACTGTGACTTACACACTTACTGCTATATAATTTAAGATAAATTATGGAGGTCAATTTTCCAGCTTTATTAACATAAAGGCTTTGAGGATTTTTTTCAGGGAAGCTAAACATGAAGACAAGTTCTGCTTGCTTTCTTCTGTCTATGCCACTGTCATCCTGGTCCTTTAGAACCTTGAAATAAATGTGTAACCCATTGAGCATCTCTAGCCACCCCCAACTCACCTTGGTGTTTGTAAATTTTTGCCACTGGAAATAAATATTACTAAAAATATGCATTGTATAGTTGTACATATGCAGATTACAAAATTATGCTTAGCATGATTAAATAAATAAGTTGAAAGTGGATAAAGAACTATGAACTATACACAATGGTCGACTTAATTTGCATAAGGAGCAGTTAAACACCTAGAGATGAAAATACAATCAAAAGGAGCAAAAACCGCTCAGTTGTTTGGGTTTCACAGTAGATTAAACACAGCTGAAGAAAGAACTAGGCGATCTCAAAGACATAGGAAGAAACTATTCAAAATAGCTCACATAAATGAGATCCAAAATGTGGGAGGAGGAGGCTAAGGAATAAAAGCAAGGTAGAGTAGAAATGTGTGTAATGGAGGGTCTAGGATGAAAAAGAAGGCACAGGCGGGAATAGAGGTAATATTGGAGAATAAAATGACAGATTATTCCAGAAGAGATGAAAAGCATATCTTTCTATATTGAATGTAAGACAAATACTAAGAAAATCGACACAGACAAATCATAGCGCCACTGTACAGCTGCAGAGTCAAAGAGGTCTTTAAGGGAGATTTATCACCTTTAAGCATATGACAAATGGACAGCACTTTCCTTGACACCAGCAAAGAAAGCCAGGAGACTGTGCAATGACATACTCCATGTGCAAAGGAAAAGCTGTTTTCAACCTGAAGCTCTGCTGCCTAGGAAAGAATCTCTTTTCTGCCAAACTGATGACATTTTTCAGGCCATCAGAAAGTGAGGGGAGTTTACCATCAAGCTGACTTTTGCCAAAGGAACATCTAAGTGCATGCTAGGGATAGAAGGAGCATGACCTCACACTCAAAGATGCAAATAGAAATAGCGACTTCCACTGGTAGCCAGGACACAGTCACAGGGTGTGTATTTAGACACCCATCTGAAACAGCACCGTCAACCATCAGATGTACTCACGGGCCTCCTGAGGATTAAAATGGACCTCTTGGAGGTAGTAATATGTTTGTTTTCTTGACAGATGCAGTCATTTCACACCTGTCCCAAGGCACCATACCATATGTTTGAAGTGTGTGTTACTAATTGTATATGTCATACCTCCATAAGTATATTTGGGAAGACATGGAGAGCACAGGACTTGATAAATACATGTATAATATAACTAATAAAAGATGAAGGCTGAGGCTGGGAAATGACTTAGCGGTTAAGGTGTTTGCCCGCAAAGCCAAAGGACCCTGGTTCGATTCCCCAGAACTCACATAAGCCAGATGCATAAGGGTGTGCTTGTGTCTAGAGTTCATTTGCAATGAGTGGAGGTCCTGGTGTGCCCATTATTTCTCTCTATATATCTGTTTCTTCCCCTCTCTCTCTCTCAAATAAATAAATGAATAAAATATTTTTTTAAAAAGATGAAGACTATATTGTGGTATTGCAACACTGTATCTTATGGAGTTAAAAAATAGTTTAAGGGATGGAGAGATGGCTCAGCAGTTAAAGGTGCTTGCTTGCAAAGCCTGATAGCCTGGGTACAGTCCCCAGTACCCATGTAAAGCCAGATGCACAAAGTAGCACATGTGTCTGGAGTTTGTTTGCAGTGGCTAGAGGTCCTGGCACACCCATATTCATTGTCTCTTCTCTGTCTCTCCCTCCCTCTCACTTTCCCTCTCTCTCTGCTTGGAAATAAAATAAATAAAAATATTTAATAAAAATAATTTAAGTACATGATCAAAATAGCATAATCCAGAGGGAGATAAAATGCTGATAATGTTTTGGGGGTAAAGGTGTTGTCTGACTTGAGACTTTGATAAGTTGTGCATATTTTTGGCAAACAATAATATAATAGTATTTGAGTGCATAACTTTCAAATAGAAGACCAAAGCAACGTAGGATAGAAGGAAAGGGAGAGGGAAGGAATAATTGTAGAAAAGATGTGACAAATAGCACAAAATAAGATGTCCCCGGATGGAAATAAATTAAATGCTTTCCCTAAACATTGAATCAGCCATAACCTATTAAAGAAACATTTTGTAAGTGTCGGGGAAAGCTACAAGCAGAAGATATGGTAAAAGAGATCTGAAGGAAATGCCTAAGAGAAAGCTATTGTCTATCAGATAAAATATACTTTGAGGTAAAAATTATTACAGGGAAAGCAGGGTGATTTATAATGACGGAAGGTTAAAGTGCCAGGAAAATATGACATATTTACATTCTGATGCATCTGTCATATGCTTCAAAATATAGAAAGCAAAAATGTTGTGTGCAACGAACTAGAAACAGAATGATAGTGGAGCTAGAAACAGAATGATAGTATGATAATGTTCTTTCAGAAGATGACTGTTGATGAGTTTTGTTCTTTTTCTTCATGACTCCCCCCTCTCTGTTGGTCTTGATGGCTGGACATGGAAAGGAGCTTGGCAGTTTGGCCTTGCCCGGTGGGGGAGGAGCCGAGGCATTGCGGCCGATTTTAGCAGATCACTTCTAAACTGTTTATATTCTGAGTGATTATTTGTCTCTTCTGGAAACCACTCTTTTTCAAGTTTATTTATTTATTATTATTAACAACATATTTCGTATGGATACATCATGTGTTGGTACCCTCTTTTTCCTCCTCCCTGCCCCCATTCCACTGGGGACGCTCCTCAGTGGGGTTGCAGGTATTCCCCGTGTGGTTGTGGGTTATGCGTTGTGGGAGCAGCAGCCAGTTATGGGGGCTGGGGGACAATGCCTCTGGGCATGATGTCTCAACCTGTGGCTCTTACAATCTTTCTGGCCCCTTTTCTGCAAAATTCTCTGAGCCGTGGTGGCTGAGTGTTAAGTCACTTCAGTGATGAGCTCTTAGGAGCCTCTGGATCTCTGCTTTGGTAGGAGTTGAGTGTCCTCAGGGTCTGTCTCCTATGCCCTGGCCCTGATTATCAGGTTCAGCATGGAAGCAGCACTCTTGCTCGTCTCCTCAATTCCTCTGTGGATTCAGCTGTGGCTTGGCTGAAGTGTGAGGGGTAGTTTATCTCGCCTGGTCTCTCTACCTTTTGAAAAAGAACAGATTCTCCAGTGGAGAGTGAAGTCAGCATAGTTTAAATGGGAAAAGCATTATTAATTTAGGGAGAATTTGATGTATGTAACCCCTCTTTTAGCCAAAGACTAGAGAGAGCTTGACACTGGAGAGCATAATCTTTGTCTCCATAGGATTCTGATCTAGTTCCTAATTTCAGATATGGGTTATTTTACACTGACCAGATCTCTTAGCCAATCAGAAAGCTATTGGTTACCTACCAAGGCGATGTGCCACTATTGCACTGGCTGTACATATTGTCAGGTTGTTTGTTTCTGAGTAGCTTAGACCTCCGGTTGCTCAGACTGTTGTCGGCCACCTTCCCCAGCAGCTCCGGTAGTGCTTTCCAGCACTAGCAAGGCTAACTGTCTGGGGACTGGCTCTATTACAGATTCCAGCCAGGTCTCTCCATGCTCTGTGTCAGGAGCATATGGTGTCTTGAGCACTAGGGTCTTACCCTTGGCCTCAAGTGGGTAATCAAGTGCTTTGACAGAAACCTGTCTTGTTTTGGGGCCCTCATAGGTCTCTCAGATCAATAGCTCATTGTGGATAACAACAACCAATCTCTGGTACTGGGAGATACAGGCCAGAGACCAAATATATATATATATTTAAGGTTAGGCTTTATTCCACCCTCCCCAGGGCCCTTCTTTTCAGGTGCCCTCCCTCCCTTATTCTTGTTAAGGGATAAATCTTTTAGTCTAGGGCTGGAGAGATGGCTTAGTGGTTAAATGCTTGCCTATGAAGCCTAAGGACCCCGGTTTGAGGCTTGATTCTCCAGGACCCACGTAAGCCAGATGCACAAGGGGTTGCATGCATCTGGAGTTCGTTTGCAGTGGCTGGAGGCCCTGGCGCACCCATTCTTTCCCTCTCTCTCTCTCTCTCTCTACCTGCCTATTTCTGTATCTCTCTCAAATAAATAAATAATAAAATATTTTTAAAAATCTTTTAGTCTACATTCAAGAATAAAGGTTTCTATGGTGCCAGTTCATTTTGGATTTACTTTTGTGTTTGTTGTCTCCCATCCTCCCCTTCCCCTCTCCCCAAACACTTCCATCCCTATTGTCTGGGCCTTGAGTTGCCTGTCAGCTATGTATGTCAGCAACTCAAGCTGCTCCATGTTAGGAACTGCAGACGAGTGAGACCAGGTGGCATTTGTCTTTCTGTGATTGCGTGAGTTCGCTGAGTATGATCTGTTCCAAGTCTGTCCATTTTTCTACATATTTCATTGTATCATCTTTTCTCCCCACTGCTGTGTAGAATTCTATTGTGTAAATGTACCACAACTTCAATATCCATTCATCCAATGATGGGCACCTGGGTGGATTACAGTTCTTAGCTACTAGAAACTCAGCAGCTATGAACATAGTTGAGCAAATATCTCTGTAGCGAAGCAGGGAGCATTTAGGATGAATGCTCAGTAGGGGAATAACTGGGTCTGTTGGTAGCTCTATGTTCATCCTCTTCAGGAAGCTCCATATGGATTTCCATAGTGGTTGTACAAGTTTTCATTCCCACCAACAGCGAACGAGGGTTCCTCTTTCCCCACGTCCTCACCAACATTTGTTGTCATTTGATTTTTTAATGATTGCCATGCTGACTGGAGTAAGGTGGGATCTCATGGTTGTTTTGATTTGCATTTCCCTAATTGTTAGGGTTGTTGAACATTTTCTTTTTTAAAAAAAATTTATTTTTATTTATTTATTGACAACTTCCTTAATTGTAGACAATGTCCCATGGTACTTCCCTCCCTTCCCCTTTGAAATTCCACTCTCCATCATATCCCCTCCCCCTCTCATCTTATTTTCTTAAGTGCGTGTTAGCTATTTGTACTTCTTCCTCTGAGAACTCTTTAGTCAGTTCTCTGCCTCATTTTTGGAGTGGGTTGTTTGATTTTTTTTTTTTTTTATTGCCTAGGTTTTGAGTTCTTTGTAGATTCTAGATATTAGGCCTCTGTCAGTGGTATAGCTGGTGAAGATTTTCCCCATTCAGTGGGTAATCTATCGGCTCTGCTTAGGGTATGTTTGTTTGTGCAGAAGCTTTTTAGCTTCATGAGATCCCTTTGCTGGAGTGATTGCTTAATTTCCTGGGCTACTGGAGTTTTGTGGTTTGGGAGTCTGTTTCTCCTATCAGAGCTTGATCTTAGTTAATATAGACCGAGCTTACTGGATGCCACAGTAGACACCTTTGCAAAGGAAGGGAAAAACATAGCATCATTGTTTTCTTAATCCCAGTGTGTTACCAGAGACACCGTAACACTTAGGTAATTAGCATGAAAGAAGTAAAATCGGTCCCCTCAAATGACAACGTCTGCTGTGTTGCATCTGGTTTGTTAATTGGTGCTTCTGCTCTCACTGTCAGATGATTCCTCACTTAGAAAGGAAACGGAAGATTACAACATTAATTTGATTCATTTAGACTTCCTTTCCTTCCCCCCTTCTTCAAGCACTTAATATCCATGGAAATTGCCAAATACTACATTTAGGCTTCATATCCTCTATAGGCTGCTTAGTTGATTAAATGGAATACCCCTCTCCGAGAATGCACACATGTTAATTTCTGTTCTATAACATCTGACTCCAACCTGTTCATGTTCCCCAGAAACATTTTGCTTCTGAGGCTCTTGTTATTTTTGAACCCAGGGACAAGACCCAGAAAAGAATTACTCACGTACAAACGCTTGCCAGGTCATAGAGGGGAGAGAAACTCAAAGGAAGGTTTCAGTATGGAAAACTAAGTCAGAGGCCTCACTGTGTGCTCTTCACGATGCCAACTCTCAAAGCTAGTAGGTCCTGACAGACTGATTGGTGCAAATCCATAATGGAGTGTGTCAGAGGAAATGACAAAACCACAAAGGCCATAGGAGTATGGGAATTCTATTAGTAAACTGAACAATAGCCTTCAAACTGGGTATACATGAACTCTTTCCAAAGGCTACGTGGATGGAAATGGCTTAGGACATAAGTTTCCAGATTTCAGATTTTTTTAAGTATATGCACCCAAGAATATCTCTATAGGCAAAGCGTCATTTTGGGTTCTTTTGTTTTACCTCACTTTTTATAATTATCCTTCACTTTATAAGAATCTAAGACCTACCCTATGAAATCAACAAGTAATGTCACCATAACCCCAGTTTATTGGTTTTCTAACAAATAAATTATGTTGATTGGTAAAAAACTCATTTTCAGCCAGGGCGTGGTGGTGCACGCCTTTAATCCCAGCACTCGGGAGGCAGAGGTAGGAGGATCACCGAGAGTTCAAGGCCACCCTGAGAATACAGAGTGAATTCCAGGTCAGCCTGGACCAGAGTGAGACCCTACCTCGAAAAAACAAACAAACAAAAAACCTCATTTTCATTACAAGTAGTTTAACCATTATTTCATTATTTGAAAGGACTGATGCCCTTTTCTTTTAACCCTTTAATAATGCTGCAAAATTAAAGGGAAAATACTATTAGTTACCCAAAGAACACATTTTTTTCTCAAAATAAGAAATATCCTCCCCAGTCATGCTCCCATTTGGAATGTACACATGATTTACTAAGCATCTGGAAGCCATTCTTTTAAGACGTCTTCAGGGTTTCCTTGGGTGTAATTGGGAGACATCACCCGGATATTATTAATCCTCAGTTTGTTTTTCCAAAATATCAAGTCTCATGTTAAATCCTTTATTCTCCACGAGGATTTCTGGAATAATCACTTCTTGGCTAGACTATGCATTTTCTATATCAAATAACGTTCCCTACATTCCACTGTGCTTTGCTCTGAGTTTGTACTTTTTTAAAAATCCAGAGCAAGTGTGTGGTGACCCAGAATGGTTTTCAAAATTTTATAGTATTCTATGCTCTTAGATAAAAAGTCAACTTATAATAAAATAGTGTGAGATTTTAATTCAATAGGTTATAAATATATTTAAGATAATTATAGTTTAAAAGAGGTAAATTTGAACCATTATTCATTTTAGTTATATTTTTGCTAGGGAATAGAATATAGTACAAGGGGGATGAGCCAAGATTAGGATGAATTTGATGGATGATGTGTTGAAGAAGTGAACTTTGGCTAATTGAATTAAGAGTCCCAATTATTTCTTCACTCTTTATTTTAGTTGTACTCTGTATCTTGACTTTATCATGATTTCATGGTGAAAAAACAATTCCCCATTTTGTCAGCCTTCTGTTATTATAATAAAATATGTGAGATGATCAAATTAAAAAGAGGAAAGATTTATTTGCTATACCATTTTTTAAAAAAATTTATTTCCAGGCAGAAAGAGACAAAAGGGGTGGAGAGGGGAAAAGAGAGAGAGAGAGAGGAGAATGGGCACACCAAGGCCTCTTGCTGATGAAAACGAATCCCAGATCCAGGTACCACATTGTGCATCTGGCTTTATGTGGGTACTGGAGCATTGAACCTGGGCCATCAGGCTTTTCAAGAAAGCATCTTTAACTGCTGAGCCATCACCCCAGACCCCTGCTGTACCCTTTTGGAAGTTTTAGTCTATAGTCAGTTGCCCCATTGCTTTTGGGCCTGTGGTGAGAGAGCACATCATGGTTGGAATGCCTGCTTGAAGAAGCCCATTCACTTCAGGGCTGAGGGGAAAGGGGGAAAGAGAGCGTAGACCCACAGTCTGCTTTGACAGCATTCCCCAGTAATTTATGACCTCTCATTGGGCTCCACCTCTTAAAGGTTCCACTATGTCTAAACAATGCCACACTGAGAATCAAGCCTTTAACACATGAGCTTTGGAATGACAGGATCCAACTTACAATGCCTCTCTTTGTCTTTATTTTTGGAAATTTCACTTGTTTTGATCTATGAGATGCCAATGGGTATGGTATAAAGACTTGGAATAGCTATGAAAGTGACCCACAGGACAAGTACATGCTGCATGTAACCACCGCCCCTCAAATCAAATTCTAGAGTGAGGCATGTGGAGCAGACTCACAGCCTGCAAATAGCTCAAAAGACACAGCTTGAACCCAAGCCACACTGGCACGGCATAGATCAGTGAAGTTGCTATTGAAACCACAAAGGGTGTGCAGATTCTCAGGCATTCATACAGATTCACGCTGCTGAGCTTTGGAATGGTCTGTTATACAGCATTTCTGCAGTGATAGTGGGCTCTGACACAAGCATTACCTCCTCCTCTGATGGACGCTCTTGGTTCATCAGTGCTGGATTTTACTTAAGCCTTGTGAAGACTGATCAGCCCTGGAGACTGGAAAACAAACTTTATATAGTGATTAGCTCTACTTTTTTGAGAAGTTGGTTTATTCCTGGTTGTCTTTTTCTTTCTTTCTTCCTTTCTTTCCTTCTTTCTTTGTATTCTAATTGTCTTCAGTAACTCCTTTTCTTAGAGTTTTCTATTATTTTCATTGATATATATACATTCATTAGACATAGTGATGGGATTCATAAAGATAATTTCTTTCAAGTATATTGTGCTTTGAACGTATTCACCTCCATCCCCTCCCCTTCCTCTCTGTAGAAGTTACCTTCTTGTTACTGGATTAATAAGCTTCAAGGTCCAGCACCAGTGACACACCTCCTCCAGCAAGGACCCACCTCCCAAAGGTTCCACCAGCTAGAGATTAAGTAAGGCTTAATTACAAACACATGAGGCTATGGGGGGAGCATTTCACATTCAAACCACCACATTCCTCATCCCATTGTTCCCTCTCACAAGTCTCCTTCCTTTTCCAAGTCTCCCTTCTGCTTTTATGTCAATCAGTCTCTGTTCCACAAATGAGAGAAAACATGTGATAGTTGTTTTTTAGGGTTGGCTTATTTTTCCTTACTATAATAATCTCTAGTTTTATCAACTTTATAGAAAATAACATAACTCAATTGTTCTGTATGGCTGAAAAAAACTTCATTGTGTATATATTCCACCTTTTCTTTATGCATCCATCTTTTAAAAAATATTTTATTTATTTATTTATTTGAAAGAGAGGAAGAGTCAGAGAGAAAGGGAGAATGGGCACACCAGAGCCTCCAGCCACTTCAAATGAACTCCAGATGCATGTGCCCCCCCCTCATACATCTGGCTTATGTGGGTCCTGGAGAATTGAACCGGGGTCCTTAGGCTTCCACAGGCAAACACCTTAACCACTAAGCCATTTCCCCAGCCTGCATCCATCTTTTGATAAGTTCTTTTCTTAAAAGTCATAGGAGCTGGGCGTGGTGACGCATGCCTTTAATCCCAGTACTCAGAGGAGGCAGAGGTTGGAGGAACACCAAGAGTTCGAGGCCAGCCCGAAAATACATAGTGAATTCTAGGTCAGCCTGAGCTAGAGTGAGACCCTACCTCAAAAAAAAAAAAAAAAAAAAAGAACAAAAACAAAAAAGTCATAGGGGATGCACAGTTACTTATAACCACTGTCTTTAGTTTGCTTAAATATTTCCGCATTCCTAAACAATATGCTTTAGCTGTGATTGCTTAATTTTTTTTTTTTTTTTTTTGGAGATTGTCAATAAATTATTATTTAAGAAGAGTATACAATTCTGCTTCCATCACGCCTTCCCCTTCATAACTATTCACTCTCCCTATTCCAGCCTCTGTGTGCTGTTGTCCTTAGGAATCATGGGTGTTGGTTCCAGCATTCTCAGATACCAAAATGCAAGGATGCTATAGTCCTGTCTTAGTTATTTGATGTTTTGGTGGCAAGAAGCATGTGGTAGTTTGACTCAGACATCCCCCATAAACTCAGAAGTTTTGGGTGCTTGGTTTCCAGCTGGTGGCAGTTTGGAAGGTGGGGCCTTCCAAAGAATGTATGTCCCTGGGATCAGACTTTGAGATTTATTTATTTATTATTTATTGCCAGGACTAGCTCAGCTCACTGACTTGCTGCTATCTTCCACCTGCTGTGGCAAAGAGTGCTGTCCATCTTCTGCTCTACCATCTTTTCCTGCCATGGTGAAACTCCCCCTCACGATTGTAAGCCAAAATAAACCCTTTCCTCCAATCAGCTACTACTTTTGGTGGAGCGTTTTCCCATAGCAATGAAGGTAGCTACGACAAAGTAACTGAAAGAGAGGGGTTTATTTTGGTCTACAGTTCCTGGGGATACACTCTACCATGACAGGGAAGGCATGGCAACAGGAACAGAAGGCAGAGCTGGTCACATTAGCAGGCAGGATGTAAAGAGATAACAGGAATTGGGGCCATGCTGTAAAACCTCAAGGTCAGCCCTAAAGTTCCATAAAATTCCTAAACAGCCTCACTAGCTGGGGACAGTATGTTCAAACACATGAATCTATTTAAGTAAATAAATAAATAAATAAATATTTAAAAACCTCATCAAAGCAGAAAATAAGAGGCTGTTGAAAGCTTAACACTAAAAAAGACTTCTAACACACCCACCAAGGCTCAGGAAACACTGAGGAAGAGGGGGTAGGAAGGATGTAAGAGGCACAGGGTAGGAAGGCTTATTGTGAGGTCTTCTCCTCCTGACAGGAACTGACTGATGCATCCTGATCTCACAGTGATTACAGATGCCCCCCACTAAGGCAGGCCCTCAGTGGATTGGGGATGGAGGAGAGGGAACCAGAGAGGATAACACAGTGGGAATCCAACCAATTTATAGTATGGTCACATAATAAATTTCCAAGTACATTAAAAAAATTATAAATTACAGAAAGGTATTGTAGGTATTGTCTGGGCTCTAAAAGACATGGGTGGTTCCAACTCCTCCACTTCTGTTGTCTGTGGTACATATGGATTCTTTCTTGGGCTATATCAATTCAGGGCTTATAGGTTTTTCTTGGAAGATGCCCCATTTTTGACATCTATGGGTCCTCATGCAAATTTTGGTTGACTTTCAGGGCTTTAATGCAGCAACCTCGCAGGGCCCTCTTGCAGGAAACCCATCCATCCTCACATTGCTCAGCCTTGGTGGCTCTCTGAAACCATGAAGCAAGACCAGGACCATGAGGATGATGCTGCCAAGTTGTGCTGTGGGCTCAGGATGGAATCTGCTTCTCACCTGGACCTTAGATGCTCAGCCTCTGTGTGCTGACGGAGAGCAGGGAGCATCTTCAGTATTCTTCCTTCAGATCTTATCCTTTCAAAAGAATTTGTACTTGCAATAGCTAGAGCTTTCCATGGGTAGAATTTTCCTTCAGGGCATCTTTCCTATTGTCCCAGGGAAAAGTAGTAGACTTCTCTTTAATGGTGCTAATCTCTAACAGTGACAACTGCCTTTTTCACACTCATGGAAAATTCCAAATTTATTCCTTATCAATGCTTTTCATATCTTTTTGCTCTGCTCATTGCTCACTTTCTCTATAGACATAGATAACAGTAGTAAACAAAAACCATGCCACAGACTCTATCCCGATCTCTAGCCCAATCCTAATAGGGTCTTTGCTCCCCTCAGAAATCTCATGGGCAGAGTTTCCACTATCCAGTTTCTCTCTCAACATTCTTCACACATCCTAAGCATCAGTCATAGCCCTAGGTCAAGGAATCTCTCTATCTTCTTTCTCTTCCTTTTTCAGCATTTGTGCCTTCCAAACTCCCAACAGAATGGCTCTTTTACCTCTGATTACAGCATTGAAAGGCTTTTGTAGCTCAGACTCTTCCACCACATTCATCCTGAAAACCAGTTCCAAAAACCTAATAACTTCATGGTCAAGTCTCCCACAGCAATAATCCCACTCCTGGTACCAATTTTCTGTATTAGTTATTTTATTGTTGCAGTGAGTGTCTGCCAACAAGCAACTTAGGAAAGGAAAGGTATTTATTTTGGCTTCCAGTTTGAGCCAGATGCACTTCTTCATGGCAGGGAAGAACATGGTGGCAAGAAGAGAATGGGGTGGTAACATTGGCAGTCAGGAGGCAGAGAGAGGGAGAGAACAAGAAGTGGTGCCAAGCTGTAAAACCTCAAGGAAATAGCATAGCACCTGAGTGGAGTAGTAGAACCTACAACCATTCTCTCGTATACAGTTAAACTAGATGTGAAGTAAATTGTGTACAAATAGTTGTTATTTGTGTGTGTGTGTGTGTGTGTGTGTAGGTGATAATAACCAGAAAGAGGTCTCCACAGATTCAGTACAAAAATAATGTTTCAGAAATATGTTTGATACATAATTGAATCCATGGATGTGGAACACATAGTTACAGATAGTTACTCAACTATATTTCAAGGAAGGACTCTGAAACGTGATCTTTGCTTTCAGTCTAGCCAATGTCAAATCTTTTGCCTAGAGATATAACTTAGGTCACCAGTGCAAGGAAGGGTGCCAGCAGAGGCCGAGAGAATTCATTTAGTGTATCCATGAACTCTGTACATTCAGCTGTGCCTGGCAAATGAGTTATTCACCCTTCTGTTAGGGAAAAGGATACAGGGTCCAGCTATTCATGAACAAGCTATTTTCCTGTTGTGAACCTACTCACTCTGTGGCCTTCAAGCATGACTCCCAATTCTGCATCTTCCTAGGATCTGTGATTTACACATGTTTTATTTCTGTTGGCTTTGATGCCTTTAAGCTATTTAGTTTCAGCTTTTTTTTTTTCTCTGCTAAGTCTCTTCAACTCTTTGGCTTTCTATTACCTATATTTTATTGGCGTGTTTTGCCTAGTTCACCTGCCTTCAATTTTCTTGCTCCACTTTTATTTTACTGGATTTTGAGGATGTAACCAATGCCTATATTGGACTAGAAGATAGTGGTGGCACACGCCTTCAATCCCAGCACTTGAGGCCACCATGAGAATACAGAGTGAATTCCAGGTCAGCCTGGGACACAGTGAGTGAGACCCTACCTTGAAAAACCAAAAAAAAATTTTTTTTTTGACTTGAAAAATACCCAACTTCTCTACTGAAGTGTTTTAAAACCGATGTCCCCATAAGCTCATGCGTTCTGAATGCTTGCTCCCCAGCTGGTGGCAACTTGGGAGGTGGAGCTTTGCTGGAGGAGGTGTGTTGCTGCAGTTGGATGTTGAGGTTGATTGGCCCCCATTTTTCAAGTGCTAGTCTGCTCATTCTCCTGCTGCTGTTGTCCACGTGATATTGGCAAGGAGGTGATGTCTAGCCACTGCTGTACCATCTTTCCTCTGCCATCATGAGCTTCCCCTTGAGATGGTAAGCCAAAAACTTTCCTCCTATCAGCTGCTTTTGGTCAGGTGCTTTGTCCCAGCAGAGGGGAAGGTCACTGCAATGCATACTATATTGTTTCTTCACCATGATGACCAGAACAACATAAGGGAATGACTAGAACAAATAAGGGAAGAAGGGTTTATTTTGGATCACAGTTTCAGACGCACAATCCATCATGGCGGGAAGGCACAGCAGCCCAGTGAATGGAGGTGGGAGGATGCCATGGCAACTGTTCACCTGGTGGTAAACCAGGAATCAGAGACAGCTCCTGGAAACAGACATGAGCAAAACCGTGAAAGGCCCAGTGACCTACTTCCATCTACCAGTTTCCACCCCTGTCCTGCCCTTCCACCCTGTCAAAATATTACCACAGCTGGAGAATAAGTATGGAAAACATGAGACCATGGGGAACATTCCAGATGCATACAATAAAGTTCGAGAAGGGAAGTGGGCATATTTCCAGGATGAGCTTTTTGGAAAGCACCTCACTGACCATTTCTATTCACCTCCTTCCTGTTTCTAATCTTACTCCATAGAAGAAAGGGGAAGAGAGACTTTGAGGAGGCCACTCAGGGAGCAAAATATCCGTCCTTTACCCTGGGTACGTAGGGATAAAAGGGATAAAAGGTGTGACTAGCACCTGAGGAGTCCTTGAGGACAAGAGACAGGGCCAGACTGGGCTTACCTGCTCTGGTAGACAACAGTGGCAGACAACTCCCATAGTGCTGGGATTGACTTCAGACAGTTTGCTGGGGAAATAAGATGAATGCTTCCCACGGGCCATATTTCGCCTAGGGGAGGAGGGATACGATGGTGAAGGACGTCAGGGATGGATGGCAGACAGAAGGTACGGCAGCTATCTGCCAGATGCCTACCACTTGGGTCAGAATGGAGAAGCTTGTTTTGGGGAATGGAGTGAAACACAGGGAGAAGGGGACGGGCATGGAAAGTTTTTTTGAGAAGCCAAGAGCAAAGCCACAGAGAGAGAACCAGCCTAGGCTTTCCACAGAAAATGTGAAGCTAGCTTATGAGGGCCATAGAATGAGGAACGCTGGCTGCCACTTTTCTGTCTGCTTCCTTCCTCGTCCTTTCTCATCTGGCGGGTTAGAATGTACCAGTCAGAAGAAGGAGAACAGGCCAGACAGAAGTACCTGATCACACATGCTAAGTGTCCGTAGGCCTTGGGTAGCACTTTGGCTTATCTGCCTGATAGGACACAAAGACCTTGTGTGTGTGTGTGTGTGTGTGTGTGTGTGTGTGTGTGTGTGTGTATGCACATGATTACTCATCAAGAGGAATGTTTTATCACCACTGAGATGGAAGAGACCTACCACTATGGTCTGGTTGGCTACCCTGGAAAAGGAAGGGCTCCTCCACTGGCAGATTGCACACTTGGCAGTGGTATTCAGTAGAGGGGCATTGGCTAGCGGGCCCATATGTAACCTCTATTCCACCACTTTCTCGATCTCTATTTGATGGTCATTAGTCTCAGCACTTTTGGTGCAGAGACACTCAGTCTCCAAAGTTGTTAGTTTGTGCTGTGAATATTTTCCAATAAACCACTGGAGACTTGACTGAGGCGTGGGCTTGGACACGACACCGTGTGGGATACAGTGCCTTTCTTCAGGCTGTGATAGGTACCTCAGGGCAACAGCAATTATATGGGCTGTGGCTCCGAAAGGTAAATTACATGGGTTTTGAATGCCAACATAGCCATATTTTCCTATCGTTTGGAGGCATTTGTGTTCTCTGGCATCATGAATATGGTCTCTGCACATTTAGAAGTCCTGGCTCCTGGAGAAGGAATGTGTTAATGTGCCATCAAGTTATGGCTAGTACTTTGTGAATTTGTTTTTGTTTTCAGTTATTTATTTGAGAGCAGATAGGGCTAGATAGATAGAGAGTTTGGGCCCACCAGGGCCTCTTGGCACTACAAGCAAACACCAGACACCTGCACCATTTTGTGCATTTGGCTTTACATGGGTGCTGGGGATTCGAACTCAGCCTGTCAGTCTTTGCAAGCCAGCACCTTCACCTCTGAGCCATCTCCCCAGCCTGTCTTTGGGTTCTTTATTCAAGAGACTAAGAAACAAGTAAAGAAGTCATGATCCAGTGGGAGAAACTGACCTTTCCCATTGGGAGGAGATAAGTCTGCCATTACATAGAGGGGAAAGAAAGAAGAGAATTTGAACTCAGGACTCAGAGCTGAGTTGCTTGATACTTCCTTGCCCAAATTTGATGGCAAAGGTTAAAAGAACATAGCCACATTAAAAAAAAATGCTATTTTATTTATTTATTTATTTGAGAGGGAGACAGAGACAGAGAAAGGGTATGGCAGGGCCTTCAGCCACTGCAAATGAACTCGAGACACACACACCACCTTGTGCATCTGGCTTACATGGGTTCTAGGGAATCAAATATGGGTCCTTAGGCTTCTCAGGCAAGTGCCTTAACCACTAAGCCATCTCTCCAGTCCTGTAGCTGCCATTTTAATAGAACCAGGTACATGGGGGATTAAACCCTCAGCAGAGGTTCAAGGTACCTAGATACGAAATGATGCTAGCAAAAGGTGAAGAGTCCCTGGACAGAAGAGGAGGGAGCTGAGGAGACCTGCTGCACAGTCAGGAGCCATGTATATTTCTGTTTTAAATCCCCCCAGAGGAAGAAACCCACTGAATACTTGAGGAACTGCTCCCAGATACATTGCAGACCTGAGCCGTGCAAGGTATGGGATGTAGAGAATGTTTGGACCATCCAGATTCTCTGTCTTGCTCAGCATCTCTAGGACTGAAACCACCCTGTCCTCAGCTGCTGGGGAGCATTAGCAGCTGAGTGCCTCCCCCTGAAACCTGCCCTCAGCTTAGAGACACTGCGGCCTGTGGCTGGTTGCTCATGAAGGATATGAAGGCCCAGCCCCTTTCCATCCACCTGGGGAAACTCTGTAGGGTGGAACCAGCTCCAGATCTTTCCTTGGGGGTCTCTGTAATACCCTACTGCCAGGCAGCTTCTCTCTGTCTAATCTTATAGCCTTCGCCTCCCTAAGTCTATGGAGTCTGTGTCCTGGAGAACACAACAGCAGCAACAGAAGGCATTTTATTCATAGCCTCTTTGCTATTGATTTCCCACTGGGACAACTAAATGATCGCTACCAACCAGCCATAGGACTATCTGCCAGTACTGCAAAGGAGAGAGGGAAAGGGTGGGGAGAATGGGGGGTGTAGAGGAAAGAAACAAAGAAGAGAGAAGGGTAGAGATGGAAGGAGGGAGGAAGAGAGAGAGAACACACTTAGGTAAGTGCTCTTCCACTGATTACACCCCAGCACCAGAATGGCTTAACAGCGCAAATTAGAGCATACCACTCCACTTAGTATTCTACTAGATCAGGGATTGTGGCCCACACTTACCGCTCATCAGAGGGAGGCAGAGGCAAGAGGATCACAGGTTTGAGGCCAGACTAAGCTACATCCCGGACAGAACCAAAACAGAACAGAATAATAATAATAAAAAGAATCCACAAACCTTTCTTTGCTCTTGGCATGAAATTTAGCCTTTATGGTGGATTAAAGGGCCTAACCCTTGTGAATTCTGCCAGGCTTCCCTTGCGGGTTTATACTGGGTCATGTATTGAAGGTAGCCAGCCGATTCAGCCTGTTGTTCTCTCTCCCTTGTGTGCGGAGTAGAGCTTAGCACCTATCTTATTTGTTTTGCTTTGCCTAGGAGTTGAATTGTAGAATCCAGTTCTAGCAACAGCACATGATGCATTGAGTGAACGGATGTCTACGTTTGAATCTAAGGTGAAGGAGGAGCTGCTTCACTTCTCGACCATGGGACGAGGTGAGCAGTGTGGGTCCCTGGGTAATATCAGAGGCCTCGGGGAGGCAGCGGAGGTTGGACTTCTGTGATTGTGTGTAAGGGGAGGCATGAGCTGGTTGATCTGATGACATCCTAAGATTTCATGCAAGTTTCTCTCATCAGAATTCCTACTGACCTCACCCTGGAGGTGATCCTGCCCTCTGAGACTTAACTAGGATATCACACAACATAAGAGATCATACTTTCCCTTGGCCTCGTGAGGTACCACATGTCTCAGTCCTTGTCTGCTTAAGGTCCTGCCTGTGAGGGTCCTTGTTACTCCTGGGGGTCATTGGCCATCGATGTCCTGGGCTCAGGAGGAGCTGAGGGGAAGCAGGGTCTTGGAGTGGGTGAGTGCGACGGGCAATGAACCACCCAGGAGACTGTCTGATGGCCAGCACTTGTTTATTCAAAAGGGGAGTGGGTTTATAAACATTTGAGGAAGGTTGAGAAGGCACATACAGACTATAAGGTGATTGGATACCTAGGTTTATGGGTTGCTATCTAATTGGCTGGTGTCAGAAGGCAGAAGTTGCCAGGGGGAAGTTGCAAGGGAGATAACAGAAGTGGCGGGAAAAGCTACGCGTGACTTCAGCCACATATTGGATGGCTACAGCTGCAGGGAGACTGTTACTACCATATAAGGGTCTCTTGGGCAGCTGGCCACAGGTCAGGAACTGTGGGGGTGCATAATCTTAGGCTATGCATTGCATGCTCAGGTGCTCTGGGGTGGGGAGAGGGCCCCATTTCCTCTGGGCAAAGATGGGGCATACTACAACCTTGTGAAAAGGGAGAGCCAGATCCAGTGCCAGAGTGGGTTCCCGATGATAAGGCTGACTGCAACCCCCACAGCCCAAGGTCCCCGGCCATGTCCAACAGCCCAGGCCAGCTTCCTCACAGTCCCAGCCCATTTTTAGCAACGCCCCACACTCCTGAACTCAATCCTGGCCGTTGCTGGCCTATAAATGGTCCCCAGTTCTAACACAAATGACTCACCTACATACCCTGCACCAATCTTACTTTGACTTTAGATTTCCAGACTACAAAAGTGTGGGGCAATAAATTTGAGTGTTTTTACCTATCCTGAAAAGATAGCCCTGAAAATTCTTACAAAAGGTCTACAATGTCAGAAGGGGGTGGTGGCTCACCCAGGCCAGGGTGGCTGGTTTCAGATGAAGCATACTTGGTTGACACAAGGTTACAGAAGTGGACCAAAACCTTTCAGGTCTTTCCCAGGGGCCCCTGGCTGAGGTCTCTCTCAAGCTTTACTGGACAGAACAGGCCTAGGCTGTAGGCACACATCTGGGCTTGCTGTGACAGGTTCTTTTCTAGGAATACAGCCACTTAGCATCCTCAAACTGCTTCTACCAACTGTATCCAAACTGCTCCTCACCCTTCTGGTGTCTTGTTCAACAGAGGATGGCAGGGAATAAGCACACATCCACTAGGTGATTTGCCAGTTTTGTTCCTTTCATATGTCAGTCTCCCTTCTAGATTCTAGGGATGCAGACTTGGAGGCAGTATTTCTCGGAGTTTATTTGCGGTTGATGAGAAAAAGACAAGTTATGGAACTCTTTCCCAGAATGGCTGTGGGGTAGAGAAGTGACTTTTCTGCACATGGAAAGTCCATCAAGTAAAATATTCCACCTCTAACAACTTTGATGCTTTCAAAACGAGAAGAAACCAAACAAAATTTTTTAAAGATTTTAATTAATTTCATTTATGACAGAGAGAGAGAGAAGAGAAGAGAAGAGAAGAGAAGAGAAGAGAAGAGAAGAGAAGAGAAGAGAAGAATGCAAACACCAAGACCTCCAGTGACTGGAAACACTCCAGACACATGTGTCACCTTGTGTGCATCTGGCTTGTGTGTGTACTAGGGAATGGTGCCTGGGTTCTTAGGTCTTGTAGGCAAGCACCTTAACCGCTAAGCCATCTCTCCAGCCCCCCCAATTTTTTTTTTTTTTGCAAGGTAGGATCTCACTCTGGTCCAGGCTGACCTGGAATTAACTATGTAGTCTCAGGGTGGCCTTGAACTCTCCGCGATCCTCCTACCTCTGCCTCCCGAGTGCTGGGATTAAAGGCGTGAGCCACCACGCCCGGCCAATTTTTTTTTAAAGACGAAATAGCTCTATCACTTATTGCCACATATTTCCAGAAAAGTTCTCTTCTTGAAGGGGGGGAAGGGGGAGGGGAGGAGCGTAAATACCTGTTATGTAAAAAACATGTTAATATCATTCCACATTTTCCTCTTTGACTTTCGGGATGACTGAGCTATCCTGTAAATTATCTACTGCACCTAAACACTCTGTACGCTAATAACTGCTCATCTCCCTTCCTATATTTTCAGTTTTCAACTCTTAAGCCCCCTTCAGTTCTCCATTGTAAAGTGCCTACTTGTAGGGTCAAGACCACCTTAAGAGATAAAGGTAAAAAGCATCAAGAAAAGATGGGTGGTGGGGAAATGGCTTAGCCTTTAAGGCGCTTGCCTGTGAAGCCTGAGAATCCAGGTTCGATTCTCCAGTACCCACAAGAGCCAGCCGCACAAGGTGGCACATGCATCTGGCGGTCATTTGCAGTGGCTGGAGGAGCTGGTGCGTCCAGTCTCTCTATCTGCCTCTTGCTTTCTCTCCCCCTCTCTCAAATAAACACATAAATTAAATATTTAAAAAGGAAAGACAAGATGGGGGAAAGGTTTCCATTTCACAGCCGTTCTCAGAAGGAGACTTGCAAAACAGGTTCTGCTTTGCAGGGGAGAGAAAAATGTTTAAATACCCAGAGAGGCCCGGTGCTATTTTGAAAGGTTCTGATACGAAGTACTTATCTGGAAGCCTTTGGAGAAACACGACATAATCGAAAGGCTATCGTGTTTGCTTTCTGTTCCGTTTGGAGCTGCCGCTGTCAGGCCCGCAAGTGTTCCCGAGTTGCACGGGGGTAAACTGAGTTCCCAAAGAAGCTAGCACGACTACCCGGAGCTCCAGGGAGGAGGTGGAGAGCTGGCAGCAGAGCGAGCGTGCGGGGCGCGGGGCGCGGGGCGCGGGGCGCGGGGCGCGGGGCGCGGGGCGCCGGGGCGCGGGGCGCGGGGCGCGGGGGCGGGGCGGGGCGCGGGGCGCGGGGCGCGGGGCGCGGGGCGCGGGGCGCGGGAGGCGGAGTTCCAGGCGGCGGCCGGGGCGGGCAGTGCGACTGGCTTCCGGCGGCGAGAGGCGGCGGGGAGCGCCGTGTTTACCCGCGTCTTGGCAACGGCGGCTGGGCGCGGGCGCCTCAGGTGAGTGCTGCCGCGGCCCTCGGTTGTCCGCGTCTCAGGCCCTCGCTCAGCCTGGGCACTGCACGGACCAAACCTGGACCGCCTGGCCCTGCGAGCTCCTTCCAACTGCTCTTCCACATCCCTCCTCCCCATCGTTCCTCCCTGCGCTCTTTCCCATCCCTCCATCCCTCCTCCCCATCCTTCCTCCCCATCCTTCCTCCCCATGGCTCCTCCCTGGGCTCTTCCACATCCCTCCTCCCCATCCCTCCTCCCCATCGCTCCTCCCTGGGCTCTTCCCCATTCCTCCTCCCCATCCCTCCTCCCCATCCCTCCTCCCCATCGCTCTTCCCCATCATTCCTCTCTGCGCTGTTCTCCATCCCTCCTCCCCATCGCTCCTCGGGGACTCTTCCCCATCCCTCCTCCCCATCGCTCCTCCCTATGCTCTTTCCCATCCCTCCTCCCCATCGCTCCTCCATGGGCTCCTCCCCATCCCTCTTCCCCATCCCTCCTTCTTATCCCTCCTCCCCATCGTTCTTCCCTGCGCTCTTCCTCATCCCTCCTCCAATGGTTCCTCCCTGCGCTCTTCCTCATCCCTCCCCCCACGGTTCCTCCCTGAGCTCTTCCCCTCCCTCCTCCCCATCCTTCCTCCCCATTGCTCCTCCCTGGGCTCTTCCCCACTGCTCCTGGTGGTCGCTCCCACTCGCGGAGTTCGGTCCACAGAGACAGCGCGCCTGCCCCAAGGCCTAGGTTCTGAAATTGCCATTCACTTGCCAGGGCTTGTGGAACAGCTTTCTGGGCTGCTGGTTGATCTCGCAGGGACGCCACTGGCTGTTTCCTCCCTGTAGCCTCTTAAAGAATGGCTTTGCTCAGCTCAAGCTTACAGAAACTTGAAAGTGAGGCAGGCACAAAACAAATTCTGTGGGATGAGTGGAAGGTGCTGAGGAATTACCTTTGCTTAAACAAGCTCACACAACCTTTGTCCTTTTCTAGAAATAAACTGCCTTAAAACTTTACCTCAACAATATGTGTTATGTATTTACATGTATTTATTGTAACCATGGTTATTAGACCAAAAGGGTCTCACTCTAGCCCTGGCTGATCTGGAATTCACTGTGTAGTCTCAGGGTGGCCTTGAACTCTCAGCAACCCTCCTACCTCTGCCTCCTGAGTGCTGAGATTAAAGGCGTGCGCCACGACTCCAGGCAGTTTTGATATTTTTATTAGAGTTATGCTGACCATGTTTGGACACGACTGTTTTGTTTTTTTTCCTTTTCTAATAATATTGCTCTTTCTTTTGGGTTGTCACAGGTTGTCTAAGGCGTTCATAGCACTCTGCTCACCAGCCCTGTGGGGCAAAGCATGGCTGTTACTGCCGTGACTCCTGGGTCATTGATTTAGGGAATCAATTTGAGTAGATTCAAATGTAAGTTGCAATTACACTTCTATAAAAATTTCTTCTGACCCAAAGAACTTTCAGTCTTTCTTAGTTCCTTTTCAAATGTATTTTAAGAAGTTATTATAGGGCAGTCTAATGACTGCCACAATCTTATGTAATCTATATAAATAATTTCACAATTTTAAAATAAAGTGGAGGAAATGATGCATATGCTGTAAAAGTACTGAACCAAACGTTATGCTTAGAATTCAATATGGATTGAACTGTCCCCTTAAGCCTTTCTGAGTAAGATAAAGCTATTTACATTTGAAGTATTTATAGTTTATATTTTCAAGATACTGGGAAACTCAAGTTTCACACGTGTATCAGTACATGCATGTGTGTTTGACACTAAAATATTTCCCATCAATTAGCAACAGATAAAAAAAGAAATGCAGAGAATCAATTGTACATTTACTGTGTGCATTTTGTCTCTACAGTACTTAAATTATGTCAATATGTCTGTGTCTATACTGAAGCAACTGTTCTCCGACCAAAAACTTGGGTGTTTTAACAAATGTTTTGTAATGATACTTCAGTGTTCTGTAATCAGGCTTACAGATAATGATGGCACATGCACACTACAGTTTTAAATCCTGCTAATTCTGTGCTTGTGAAACAAAGGTAAATAGTTGCAAATGTTGCAAATGCCACATTACTGTAGGATGCTAACCTATGTCCCAGCCTTACATGGCCTCACCATGAATGCAGTGTTTCCAAACGCAGGTGGACACAGATGTCACAGTGTCACTTAAAATTTGTGACTAACATTGCACGATGTTCTAAGAGGCCGAGTTATTGGTAAGGTTCCATTTAGAAAGCAGTATACAAATGTTTGTTCCATTTCTATGATATTTACAATCCTGAGGGGGAAAAATGTAGTGTTTGTCAAAATTGTGAAAAAGCACTCCTGGACTTCTGTGCGTTGTAGAGCAATTGTAGGCTTTGGTCGAACTTAAGTTTGCCACTTGCCAGATGCCTAGAGTTTGCAGCAGAAATCTTCCTGCTGGGGTGTGCCCTGTTCAGAAGGACCTTTTGTATCCTTGAGATGCATCACTCAATACCAACAATGTCCCCTTCCTGTCATTTAGGTACCGTAACATGTTTGCAGTATTTCGATACTGCAGCTCCCTAGCAGGAAGTATCACCCAGTTGAGAGCAGCTGAAATCCTGTCCTTGGATTTAAAAAAATTTTTTTTGTTTTTTGAGGTAAGGTCTCGCTCTAGCCAGGCTGACCTGGAACTCACTCTGTATTCTCAGGGTGGCCTCAAACTCCTGGCGATCCTCCTACCTCTGCCTCCCGAGTGCTGGGATTAAAGGCGTGCGCCACCACACCCGGCTGGATTTCAAAATTTAATATGGCGCAGAAAGGAAAGCGTCCCTTACGCCTGTCAGACCTTGTACTTCCAGACTTTAGTTATAATGATGGATAAGAAAACCACAGTATATTCTGTATTTGACCTTGTAACTATTCAGCTAGTGTTCTGGAAGGAAGGTTGCTGTGGTCAGTTAGTGCTACTATAAACATATAGATTATCTGTAACAATACTCACAATGAATTAATATCAGAACTCATTTTCTAATTTTGTTCATGTTAATGTTGAAGATAATGCTGCCATTTTAAAGATCTTTGAAAGACTAATTTCTGTTTAGCTAAAGGGAAATGTATTTTATATGGATTTATTTTAAATTATATTACTGGGTTGTTTTGATAACCAATTTAGATAAGCAGGCAAAAAGGACTCTAACTTATTCTTATGTCTGTCATATTTTCTTTTAAGAAAACTGAATTACAGTTTTTCTGTTCTGTGTAAGACGTACAGGCAGGGCATACGCGGTTTGTATTGCTCAGATGCTCTGGTAATAGCACAGAATGTCTCATCTCAACTTTCAGTGAACATTAAAATTTCAATTTACAATCACATCATGATCCTATTAATTCAGAAGGCACTTGAGGAACTTAAAACTCTTAGAGACATATATGTCATCATCGTATTGATGTAGATATAATGATGATAATAAAGTCGGGATCACAATTGGGCTTAGTAGCAGCATTCTAAATGATGCGTGGCTCAGATTGAGTGCGCTTCTCTCATGTAAGCCTCCAGTCCCCTCTGAGCTGGGAACCAACGCTGTTTCTGCTTTTCTCCTATTCTATTTTTCCATTCTTACGAGTTTTCTGTTGGGGCTGTTCTTTTTTTCTGTTCAGCTGTTATTTTTTCATAGGCTTTGGGAAATTAGAGCCTATGAAAATTATTAATTTTAGAGCAGGCAGATATTGGAAAATACTTCAGGATAGATAGGGCTGCCTAATTGTTTTATTACATCAAAGAGCAGTTAGGTCATTAAAAAGTCAATCACAGTGCGTGTCAAGTAGCACTAGCTTACCATCTTGAAAATGAAGAATATTCCAGTACGAAGGTGGAAGCCACTGTCCTGTCTCTCTCTCTGCTTTGTTGTAGTGTGAGTGCCGAGCTCAGCTCGGGGGATTCGGAGTCCATGGGTGTGGCACTGACCAGATCCGCTCAGTGGACTGTTGCCGCTTATGGGTCTGGAACCCTGAAGACTACCCCTCTGAATGAAGCGATATTGAAAGAAATTGTTACGTTTGTGGAGTCTTTCATTTATAATTATCCCACAGAGGCAAAATTTGTTTTTGTAGAACCACTGAAGTGGGAAACAAATTTGGAGCCCTCAGCATTTGAATCAGGTTACATTGTCAGGTAAGCCACTTAGTTGCTTCTAGAATTCAATTATGAGCCAGGCATTTTCACTGGTTGGTTGTGGGTTTGGGGTAAGTTACTTAGTCTCTTTGAATCTCAGAAATCCTCTAAACCAAGGATTGCAAAGTGGAGGTGTTCAGGAAATTTAGGTCACTTCAGTAGGCATGATAGTGATCTACTTTTTCATTTTCATTTTCTTTTCTTTTTACTTGAGAGAGACAGAGAGAGAGAGAATGGGTGCGTTAGCAGCCTCTGGCTGCTGTGAACGAACTCCAGATGCGTGTGCTTCCTTGTGTGCATGTGTGACATTGAGTCCTTGTGTCACTTTGCAGGCAGGTGCCTTAACTGCTAAGCCATCTCTCTAGCCCTTCATTTTCTTTTGATAGAGTCTCCATCTCCCAGGTGACCACTCCCAGTGTCCACTGCCATGTCCATGTCACGCTTGGCCTTTCTACCCCTCTACGTGGCCTTGGAGATGTTAGCTGCCACTGGTTTTGGGACTCCTAGAATAAGCAAAAGTTCTTCCAGTAGTTAAATATCTCATTTCGTAGGGTGACAGAGAGGGTAGAGAATTTGGCCCAGTACAAGGTATAATTTTTTTTCCCAGTACTGGGACTGGGCCTAGTATTTCATGCATGTTAGACACATGCTCTACCACTGAGTTAGCACCCCAGTGCTTAAGGGAGACAAACAAGGAGACTCTTTCAAATTTAAGGTTTATAAACATCCTCCTACCAGCTACAATTGGGGTGTTAATTAAGCTCTTGAATATGAATATTACATTGTATATAATAATGTGTAACTGTACATTGTAGTTGTGTATTTCCACTTCATATAAAATAAGCAAATGGATATATACATACATACCTCTGGGACACAGCTTTAGATTATTTTGCATGTCAGGCATTCTCTTTCCCTATCACCCTGTCCCCCTTCCCTTTGTTCCCTAGCTAGCCAAACCTTCCTACAAATCTCTCTCAATTTTTCTCTTTGAGATTATTTGTAAAAATAAAGCCAGAATTTCATGTTCAGAACTTCAAAATCATTCTTTTAAAAAATTTTACTTATTTATTTTGAGAGAGAAAGAGAGAGAGAATGGGCACACCAGGGCCTCTACAAACGAACTCCAGAAGTATGTACCACCTTGTGCTTCTGGCTTACACGGATCCTGGAGAATCAAATCTTTGTCCTTAGGCTTCGTAGGCAAGTGCCTTAACCGCTCAACCATCTCTCCAGCCCCAGAGTCATTCCTGAATGGTACAAACAGCTCTTTTGTTCTGACACTGGTCTTTCTTGGCTGATTTTTTTTAAGCCAGCGACTCACTCTGGCCTAGGCGGACCAGGAACTTACTCTGTAGCTCAGGCTGGCCTTCAACTCAGCCTCCCTAGGGTTGGGATTATAGGCATGAGCCACCATGCCCAGCTCCTCTCTGAATGTTTTAAAAGCATTTTTAGTTTACGGTATATCTTTGCCAGTGGTCACTTTCTCCTGTGAATAACTGTCCCAGTTGATGCTGCAACCTAAGTTCAATGTGTTTTTTGGCCTTTAAGAGATGACTTCAGCTGCAAAACCAATTAGAAACATATTAACTGCTCTGTATAATGACGGCTTTAAAGCAGATGACAGAAAATCAAGACTGCCATTGTATCTGGCCTCTGCATTAATTTTTGTATTCCAGGTCCAAATATGACCACATCTGCCTTTGGGGTTAAGGCAGTGAAACATACTCCCAAATGGGTCACTGTTTTTTCTTTCTCTGTACTTGTCCAAATTCTTTTGACTGCGCATCCATACTCTCATGTCGACATAGTCTTTCTATGCGATGTTCCTTTTGCAGCAAGACTTTTTGACATCTTGATACTCTGTGTGTTTTCAAGCAGCTGCTCCTTCATGGATTCACCCCTGCCAGGTTTGCTACGACACTTTTCCTTAGGGTAACCTTGCTCTCTATCATTTCCAACCTTTCCTGGCAATGTCTTTGATGGTGGATAGGATGAGAGAGACCTGGTGTTATCACTGACTGGGAAGGAAACCAGGTTCCTGTGGCTCTGATAAAAGCCAGATAGGTACTTATTGCCTTAAAGAAGGCTGGGGAGATAGCTTAATGATAAAGTGCTTGTCTTGTAAATATGAGGACCTGAGTTTGAGTCCCAGGACCCACATGAAAATTCCGGGTATGGGGGTGTATACACTTGTCATCCCTAGGGAGATGGGGACAGGGGTAACCCTGGGCTCATTAGCCAGCCAGCCCAGCCTAATTGGTGAGGTACAGCCCACTGAGCAAGCCTGTCTCAAGAAAGAAACAACACCTGAAGTTGTTCTTTGGGCCCCACATACACACAAACACACACACACACACAACACACACACACACACACAATTTTTAAAATGGACAGAGGGCTAGAGGGATGGCTTAGCGGTTAAGGCATTTGCCTACAAAGCCAAAGTACTCAGGATCGATTCCCGGGACCCACGTTAGCCAAATGCACAAGGGGGTGCGTCTGGAATTTGTTTGCAGTGGCTAGAGGCCCTGGCACGCCCATTCTCTCTCTCTCCTCTCCCTTTTTCTCTGTCAAATAAATAAATAAATAAATAAAAATATAATATTAAAAATAAAAGGGACAGAGCCTACAGTTGAGATTTTGGTGGTAGCAGCAAATACCAGATGCTTCACATCCAGGTCTTAACTATATCTCTTGTTCTACATACCACATCAGAGAAAATTCAGCAGCCCATAGTCACCTTTCTATCACTAACAAAATACCTGAGCGTGGTATGGCTCATAGCCTTCAACACTAGCCACAGTCACTTGAGGTTCCATTGATTTGGGCCCGTGGTGAGGTAGCACATATGCCAGCTGAGCACATAGAGTGTACCCAGCACCACAGCTAAGCCAGAAGATGCCAGGAGAGCCCATGGCCAAGAACGAGGTAGTTGGACTCATTTTGATAATTAATACTGACCATTGAGAGCATCTCTAGCTTTCATCACTTGTTTTATACTAGATGTTAGGATTTTTATGATTTGGTGTTGAAATGTCTTCCAACAACCCATATTCTAATGGCTAGGTCACCAATCATTGGGATGGTATTGGGAGAACCTTTAGGAAGAAGGGTCTGTTGGAAGAAGGTAGGTAACCAGGTATGTCCTTGAAAGGTTCCTGGGACCCTGAACTCTTCCTGTCTTTGTCTTTGTTTCCAGGTACAGTGAGGTGAACAGGTTTCTTCCAACACAGTTTTCTGGCATATTTGCTATTTCACTATAGGCTCAAATTATCGACCTGAATTATATACCCTGAATATGCAATGTAGTTAAGCTACCACTATAGGTCTCTATAGCTGCTCATGGGACTATGTATTTGTGCACTTCCTTTACATGGGAACTTTCACATCTCCACACGTACTCTCTGTAGTAGTCAATACAAGTCTGCCCAGCCTTCCTGTGGTGACTTGGCATCTGATACTTGACGCTGCTCTTTGAGTCACATACTGCAAAGGTCTTATATTTCATCAAACTCCTGATTCCTTTTGTGCAGACTATTATTAATCAAACAGCACTTGCCACATGCTATATAATTCATCTTTTCCTCTAGAACCATTCCCACACTTGAGAGAGACAGAGAGAGAGAGAATGGTGCGTTAGCAGCCTCTGGCTGCTGTGAACGAACTCCAGATGCGTGTGCTTCCTTGTGTGCATGTGTGACATTGAGTCCTTGTGTCACTTTGCAGGCAGGTGCCTTAACCGCTAAGCCATCTCTCTAGCCCTTCATTTTCTTTTGATAGAGTCTCCATCTCCCAGGTGACCACTCCCAGTGTCCACTGCCATGTCCATGTCACGCTTGGCCTTTCTACCCCTCTACGTGGCCTTGGAGATGTTAGCTGCCACTGGTTTTGGGACTCCTAGAATAAGCAAAAGTTCTTCCAGAAGTTAAATATCTCATTTCGTAGGGTGACAGAGAGGGTAGAGAATTTGGCCCAGTACAAGGTATAATTTTTTTTCCCAGTACTGGGACTGGGCCTAGTATTTCATGCATGTTAGACACATGTTCTACCACTGAGTTAGCACCCCAGTGCTTAAGGGAGACAAACAAGGAGACTCTTTCAAATTTAAGGTTTATAAACATCCTCCTACCAGCTACAATTGGGGTGTTAATTAAGCTCTTGAATATGAATATTACATTGTATATAATAATGTGTAACTGTACATTGTAGTTGTGTATTTCCTCTTCATATAAAATAAGCAAATGGATATATACATACATACCTCTGGGACACAGCTTTAGATTATTTTGCATGTCAGGCATTCTCTTTCCCTATCACCCTGTCCCCCTTCCCTTTGTTCCCTAGCTAGCCAAACCTTCCTACAAATCTCTCTCCATTTTTCTCTTTGAGATTATTTGTAAAAATAAAGCCAGAATTTCATGTTCAGAACTTCAAAATCATTCTTTTAAAAAATTTTACTTATTTATTTTGAGAGAGAAAGAGAGAGAGAATGGGCACACCAGGGCCTCTACAAACGAACTCCAGAAGTATGTACCACCTTGTGCTTCTGGCTTACACGGATCCTGGAGAATCAAATCTTTGTCCTTAGGCTTCGTAGGCAAGTGCCTTAACCGCTCAACCATCTCTCCAGCCCCAGAGTCATTCCTGAATGGTACAAACAGCTCTTTTGTTCTGACACTGGTCTTTCTTGGCTGATTTTTTTTTAAGCCAGCGACTCACTCTGGCCTAGGCGGACCAGGAACTTACTCTGTAGCTCAGGCTGGCCTTCAACTCAGCCTCCCCAGGGTTGGGATTATAGGCATGAGCCACCATGCCCAGCTCCTCTCTGAATGTTTTAAAAGCATTTTTAGTTTACGGTATATCTTTGCCAGTGGTCACTTTCTCCTGTGAATAACTGTCCCAGTTGATGCTGCAACCTAAGTTCAATGTGTTTTTTGGCCTTTAAGAGATGACTTCAGCTGCAAAACCAATTAGAAACATATTAACTGCTCTGTATAATGACGGCTTTAAAGCAGATGACAGAAAATCAAGACTGCCATTGTATCTGGCCTCTGCATTAATTTTGTATTCCAGGTCCAAATATGACCACATCTGCCTTTGGGTTAAGGCAGTGAAACATACTCCCAAATGGGTCACTGTTTTTTTCTTTCTCTGTACTTGTCCAAATTCTTTTGAGTGCGCATCCATACTCTCATGTCGACATAGTCTTTCTATGCGATGTTCCTTTTGCAGCAAGACTTTTTGACATCTTGATACTCTGTGTGTTTTCAAGCAGCTGCTCCTTCATGGATTCACCCCTGCCAGGTGTGCTACGACACTTTTCCTTAGGGTAACCTTGCTCTCTATCACTTCCAACCTTTCCTGGCAATGTCTTTGATGGTGGATAGGATGAGAGAGACCTGGTGTTATCACTGATTGGGAAGGAAACCAGGTTCCTGTGGCTCTGATGAAAACCAGATAGGTACTTATTGCCTTAAAGAAGGCTGGGGAGGTAGCTTAATGATAAAGTGCTTGTCTTGTAAATATGAGGACCTGAGTTTGAGTCCCAGGACCCACATGAAAATTCCGGGCATGGGGGTGTATACACTTGTCATCCCTAGGGAGATGGGGACAGGGGTAACCCTGGGCTCATTAGCCAGCCAGCCCAGCCTAATTGGTGAGGTACAGCCCACTGAGCAAGCCTGTCTCAAGAAAGAAACAACACCTGAAGTTGTTCTTTGGGCCCCACATACACACAAATGTGCACACACAAACACACACACACACACAATTTTAAAAATGGACAGAGGGCTGGAGGGATGGCTTAGCGGTTAAGGCATTTGCCTACAAAGCCAAAGTACTCAGGATCGATTCCCCGGGACCCACGTTAGCCAAATGCACAAGGGGGTGCGTCTGGAATTTGTTTGCAGTGGCTAGAGGCCCTGGCACGCCCATTCTCTCTCTCTCCCTCTCCCTTTTTCTCTGTCAAATAAATAAATAAATAAATAAAAATATAATATTAAAAAAATAAAAAGGGACAGAGCCTACAGTTGAGATTTTGGTGGTAGCAGCAAATACCAGATGCTTCACATCCAGGTCTTAACTATATCTCTTGTTCTACATACCACATCAGAGAAAATTCAGCAGCCCATAGTCACCTTTCTATCACTAACAAAATACCTGAGCGTGGTATGGCTCATAGCCTTCAACACTAGCCACAGTCACTTGAGGTTCCATTGATTTGGGCCCGTGGTGAGGTAGCACATATGCCAGCTGAGCACATAGAGTGTACCCAGCACCACAGCTAAGCCAGAAGATGCCAGGAGAGCCCATGGCCAAGAACGAGGTAGTTGGACTCATTTTGATAATTAATACTTCTGACCATTGAGAGCATCTCTAGCTTTCATCACTTGTTTTATACTAGATGTTAGGATTTTTATGATTTGGTGTTGAAATGTCTTCCAACAACCCATATTCTAATGGCTAGGTCACCAATCATTGGGATGGTATTGGGAGAACCTTTAGGAAGAAGGGTCTGTTGGAAGAAGGTAGGTAACCAGGTATGTCCTTGAAAGGTTCCTGGGACCCTGAACTCTTCCTGTCTTTGTCTTTGTTTCCCAGGTACAGTGAGGTGAACAGGTTTCTTCCAACACAGTTTTCTGGCATATTTGCTATTTCACTATAGGCTCAAATTATCGACCTGAATTATATACCCTGAATATGCAATGTAGTTAAGCTACCACTATAGGTCTCTATAGCTGCTCATGGGACTATGTATTTGTGCACTTCCTTTACATGGGAACTTTCACATCTCCACACGTACTCTCTGTAGTAGTCAATACAAGTCTGCCCAGCCTTCCTGTGGTGACTTGGCATCTGATACTTGACGCTGCTCTTTGAGTCACATACTGCAAAGGTCTTATATTTCATCAAACTCCTGATTCCTTTTGTGCAGACTATTATTAATCAAACAGCACTTGCCACATGCTATATAATTCATCTTTTCCTCTAGAACCATTCCCCACATGTTTATCATGTGATAATATTTGTCATGATCTCTCCATGTTAAATTATTTTTGGGAAAATATATTTTTCACCCAAATTTGGTTTTTTTGAGAAGGGGTGGGATTTTTAAAATTTTTTTATTTGAGAGAGACAGAGAGAGAGAGAGACAGACAGAGAGAACGGGTGCATCAGCAGCCTCTCAGTGGCTGTGAATGAACTCCAGATGCATTCGCCCCCTTGTGGGGAATTGTGGCATTGCACCCTTGCATCACTTTTTGCATCTGGCTAAACGTGGGACCTGGAGAATTGAACGTGCATTCTTAGGCTTGGCAGAAATCATGGTTCTCCGTTTATTATCATTTGCAATTACTTTTTTTATTGTCGGATGAAATGACACTAGCAATCTCCCCAAAACTCTTCCAAATGAAGCCCAGCTCTACTGTGCCCTCAAGCACAAATGACACCAGTCAGTGGTGATGCCATCTGTTGGTGGTACACAGAACTGGTGTGCTCTGCTTCTCTGGAGCAGAGCTTAGGAATTTATAAACTGGATAATCATTCAGAATCATTTTGGGAAGTTGTTATTAGCACTTCTTTCTCTGGTAGAGATAAAAATATTTAAAAAAATATATTTTAGGCTGGGCGTGGTGGCGTACGCCTTTAATCCCAGCACTTGGGAGGCAGAGGTAGGAGGATTATAAGAGTTCGAGGCCACCCTAGATCATTCAGAGTCATTCCAGGTCAGTTGACCAGAGTGAGACACTTCTTTTCAAAACCAAAAAAAAAAAAAATATGTATATATATATATTTTATCCTGAGACAGCCTGTTTGCTGTCAATGATGTTGATTTTTCTATTATTTATTCTAAGTTTTTATAAAGGTCAGCCTTTTGTATAGAAAAATATGTCCATAGAAATTATGTTTTCTGGGCTGGAGAGATGGCTTAGCAGTTAAGCGCTTGCCTGTGAAGCCTAAGGACCCTGTTTCGAGCTTGATTCCCCAGGACCCACGTAGGCCAGATGCACAAGGAGGTACATGCATCTGGAGTTCGTTTGCAGTGGCTGGAGGCCCTGGTGCGCCCATTCTCTCTCTCTCTTTCCATGCCTATTTCTGTATCTCTCTTCACAAACAAATAAATAAAATATTTATTTTATTTATTTATTTATGAGAGAAAGAGATAGGGAGAGACTCTCTCCCTGTCTCTCACTTTCTTTAAAATTAAAGAGAGAGAGAGAGAATGGGCATGCCAGGACCTTTAGCCACTGCAAACTCCAGATAGATGCCTGCACCACCATGTGCATCTGGCTTTAGGTGGGTACTGGGGAATTGAACCCGGGTTCAATAAGGTGCAGTTAAACACTTTAACCACTGAGCTATGTCCCCAGCCCTGTATTTTTGTTTTTGAATTATATGTGCTCTGTGAATGCTGCACTGTACTTGAAGATCTCTTCTACTGTGTTTTAGTATGTATGTTTTGATCTGTATGAGTTGGGACAAAATTATATGCTAGTAGAAGTTCTGTATGGATAGGGAGTCAAGCCACCTGACCAACAGCCTTCAACCCCCTCAAATGCACACATGAAACACAATTTCTTTCTTTCTTTCTTTCTTTCTTTCTTTCTTTCTTTTTTCTTTCTTTCTTTCTTTCTCTTCTTTCCTTTCCTTTCCTCCTCCCTCCCTCCCTTCTGTTGTTCCCACCCTCCTTTCTTCCTTCCTTCCTTTGCAAGAGAGAGGGAGAAAGAGTAGGAGGGAGAGAATGAGAATTAATGGGCACACCAGGGTCTCCAGCCACTGCAAACAAACTCCAGATACATGCACCACTTTGTGCTTCTGGCTTGATGTGGGTACTGGGAAATCAAACCTGGGTCATTAAGCTTTACAAGCAAGTGCCTTAACCACTAAGCCATCTCTCCAGCCCCAATTCCTACCTGTCTGGTCAACATCATGAAAGGTTGAATTGTATTTTTCTTAATGAGGTAACAATTGTATTTTTGTAAAATTTCAAGTTTCAGTTGTAAAATCAATGACAATAAATTAGGTGTTTTTATTCAGTTTGGTTTTTTTGCTGTTAGGGTCCTGTGCATTAGCCAAGGACTCTACTGCTGAGTTATGCCTCCAGCTCTGCTATAAATTTGATTACTGAGCTTTTTATATTTTTGGTTTTGAACCCAGATTCTCAACTCTAGATTTTTAAAATTTATTATTTATTTATTTATTTATTTGAGAGAGATACAGAAATAGGCAGGGGAGAGAAAGAGAGAGAAAAGAGAGAGAGAGAGAGAATGGGCACTCCAGGGCCTCCAGCCACTGCAAACAAACTCCAGATGCATGTGCCCCCTTGTGCATCTGGCTTACGTGGGTCCTGGAGAATAAAGCCTTGAACCGGGGTCCTTAGGGTTCACAGGCAAGTGCTTAACCGCTAAGCCATCTCTCCAGCCCTCAACTGTAGATTTTTTAATGTTTTGATTTTGCCATATTTTTATTGATGAATTACTATATTTGGGACACTAACCTGCACTCTGAAGATTAAATAGAAAAACAGTTTCTTGCTTTATGGTTGTCCGTGGGATATTTTTAGCTTCCTTTCCCAATTCCAGCTTGAAAGTCTTTCCAGCAGGGAAGTGGGCTGCCCATTCTTCCTCCGTGGGCTTGGTGCAGTATTTTTCTTCCCAAATGCTCATTCTCCTGGGTTAGAAATGGTGAACCTGGAACTCTTGTGCTTCTTCACTGTAAAGGTGGAGTTTTGTTTCGCCCTTCTCTGCTAACTTACAGGCTTCAACTTGTAGGGTCAGGGAAAAAGGTCACTCATGCCCTTCAGACTTCTAGTTTCCTATCAGACGTCTTACTTCGTGAGTTAAATAGCTTTATATGTTTGGTGGTCAGTCAGCCTCTAACTATGGTCATCATTTCCTCAATATGAGTGACCAGTCCTTTCAGTGAGTCACCTAGACGTATAGGCCTTGAGAAATCTCCTTTATGCTCAAGACACTATTCTAGGAGCTTGTTTTGTTCTCTAAGAAAACACAGTCCATACACTGAAATATCATGAATGAGCCTACGGATATTTCACTCATTCATTTATCCCACATGTATTTATTGAGCACCTTCTAGAGGCCATTCCCATATGGACTCCAGGGATAGAGCAGGCTACCCATGTGTAGCAGGCAGAGCCACTGTCACAGGCCTTCCCTGTCTTGCTTCCTATGGCTGCCGTCACAAATAACCACAGACTTAATGGCTTAAACAACCCAAGTTTATTATAGTTCTAGATGTCAGGCTTTTTCAGATAGCTTTTTAGAATCTGCAGGGCTAAAATCAAATTCCTTCTGGGGGATCAATATATAATTAAAAGCAGACAATTTAATATATGTTCTAAGTGGTAGAAATCAATAGCAATAGCACCCTATAAAAACATTTTAAGGGCTTGAGAGATGGCTTACTGGTTAAGGCACCTGCCTGCCAAGGCTAAGAATGCCTGTTCGAATCTCCAGGTCCCACGTTTACCCAGAGGCAAAAGTGATGCAAGGGTGCAATGCTGCATTTGCCCACCAGGGGGCACATGCATCTGGAGTTTGTTCACAGTGGTCTCTCAGCCACTGGCTTGCCCATTCTCTCTCTCTCTGTCTCTCAAAATAAAAAAAAATTAAAATTAACGTAGCTTTTAAAATGGGTAAAATCACAAACCTAGGAGACCCAGTAATTTCTGGACAATGAGAAGCCATTTATAAAAACTGTTGATTATCCTACACAAAAAAAAAAAAATTATGAAGTTTAGCATTGAATAAAATATTTCACAGAGAGAATATAGTTGGGCTTTTTCTTCATAGATACATTGTAGACAAGACAATGCCTAACCACTAATTACTGACCTGAAAAAATTTTATAAATAAAATCACATTGGAAATCCCCAAAGCATAACTGGTTTTGTAGAACTAGTGATTTTTAAAGAGATATCAGAAAACCAACACATTGTTAGAGAAAAACAAAAATGGAAAAAAAGTGAACGCTAGGGCCTTCTGTCACTGCAAACAAACTCCAGACGCATGCACCACTTTGTGCATCTGGCTTGACGTGGGTACTGGGGAATAGAACTCAGGTTGGCAGGCTTTGCAATTGAGTCCTTTTTATCACTGTCCCATCTCCCTAGCCAGAAGACAGTGATTAATGGAATCCAGTGATCAGCTGTGAGTTGCAGACATTGTTTAACGTGGGTACATTATTAAGTATGCTTTTTGAGTATGACCTGCAGTTTACCATGACTACGGGTGAGCTTGGGGGGAGGTAAGTGTCTGGGTGGGACTGCGAGCTTCTGACCAGAGGCATTTATAATTCCTGTGCTTTCTAAGGACATCTAAGAATAATTTAAGTGTTGTTTGGTTTCATTTCTTGCATGCAGGTAACTGAAGCTTTTGTCCCCCCCCCCCTTTTGATTAGTGAAACTACAGCCAAATCAGAAGAAGTTGATGAAAGTGGACAGCCTTTGCTGTTTCTCTCTGTGCCACAGATTGCAGTCAGGAGCTTTGGGCAGCTGTCAGAGTTGTTAGTTATTGCGAAAGACACAAAAATGAAGGAAGCACAAGCCTGTATTGAAGGTGATATTTACTCTCCACTTGGGATTTGAACTTTCAGAAGCATAATCTTGGAGGGCGGGGTGGAGGGAGGGGAGATCACTTATTACAGTCTTGAAAATATTCTCCAATCTAAAAGGTAAAATGTCCTATGTGTCACTTCGTAAAACGTCACTAATTTCCCTTGGCTGAACTGCTACGCTCGTATCAGAATTCTACTTTAAATCGAAAGATCCTCTTCTTGATGACTAACAGGCATGGGGAGGCAGGTTCCAAAGATCAACATTTGAACCCTCGTTTGCTCTGGCTGCATGGTGGGTACCCCCTGTTGCCCGTTGAATGATCTGGGCTCTGTCCCTGGAGGAGAGAGCCCTTCATACATCCCCTTCTCGTCTTTCTCTGTTTTGTTTAAGGGCTTGCAGCCTTCTGTGAATAGTTAAATACATTGAGCACTGTGGGGAATATTTTTCTTTTTCACTGAATATATATGGCAACCTCCTTATCTATCTAATGTGGAAAAAGACCATGATTGGTTGCCCATTGTAATTGTGTTATAAATATTTCTCATCAGTAGAAATACTTAACCATCTGTAAGGATGTGCTATATGTCTAATCAGAGGTAAGGATTGCTATATTGTCTTTTGTGTGTTGGGAATGAGGAAACAAGTGGATCCTAAGCATAAGGTACCTGAAATCTGCCGATTTCAATGTGAGGTAGAAAGATAGTTCTAAAAAAAAATGACCAAGCTTCAATCTCAGAACAGCATCTCCTTTTTTTTTTTTTTTTAATTATTATCTTAGGCTAACTATTTGTTATCTGGCTATATATCAAAACACTACTTTCCTGTGTAGAAATGAAATCTTGAGTATAAAGCTTGATTCAAGACATTGGTTAATAGATGAGTTATTTTGCATGGACTGGTGTTAGTGCATAGGTACAACCTTTATTTGTGTAGTACCTGGAAATTTGGAAGTATGTCTTCCCCAGAATTCATTGGGTGTGTGTCTGCAGAAGTCTTTGTGAGATTTCAGCCACAAGATGGACACGTGGCTGCTTCCTTGGTCCTTGACTCCACTCCCTCCACTCCCTCCACTCCCTCCACTCCCTCCACTCCAGGAAGTCCTTTTTCTCGGCCTCATGCACTTTGTGCAGTCTTTTCTTGTGCCATGGCTCACTTCTTGTTGGAGAATTAATTCCACCATTTCAATCAAGTCAGGCTTTCTAAATTAGTCCAATAGGCATTCCCCTTCAATAGATATTTCATCACTCTTGAATGACTCCATTGCAAACATTTTTGACATTTATCACATTGCATTTTCAGAATCTCTAGGTTCATTTTTTATGTCAGCCTAGACCCCAAGTGTGGACTTATTTTCACTATACTTTTGATACATGCATAAACACTAGTTACATTTGTGTTTCTAACTTTTGAAATATAAACGTAAAGAGGTGCATATCAAACGGCACTGGGAACTTGAGCACCATGAACAAGTGGCGACGATGGGAAGTGGATCCATAGAGTAAAGGAAACATGTTTGGGAAGGAAAGAGTTAATGAACACGGAACACAGGATACACAGATGTTCAGTATAAGTGATGGTTCTTTAAGGAGATCAATATTTTTTTCAAATCAATTATTAATATGATAATTGAATATATCCCCTGTGAACATTACCCCAGAGGCAATAAAAGGGAAAGAGAGGGAGGGAAGAAAAGTCTGTCAGTCTTGGCCTTTGGATCTGTTCGGAGACGACACACTCCACGTAGAAATTATTCTAGTATTCTAGTTATTCTAGTGAGAATATTATTCCAGGTAGAGCAACGCACATGAGGTCCTGTGTACAGTAGAATCTGGGAAGTACACATGAATTCTAATTGGGTTAATCAGAGGAAGCTTAATGAAAGAAACAACGAGGGAGGGTTTAATGAATCTATCAAATGCCTTTATATTTCTTGCACTGGATAATTTTTTATTATTTGTGGGGTTTTTATTTTTGGCAGCTAATAGAGATCCTGTAGTAAAAATCCTGGGCTCAGACTATGGTATGATGGAAGAAGATACTGCCTTAAATATCCTTGATAACTTTGTCACAGGCTATGATCACGAAAGCAATATTAAGAGGAAAATTGCCATACTGCTCAAGCAACTAGATCTGCATCTCCTCAACCACTCCTTGAAGCATATTTCACTGTGAGTCCACGATAAGGACACCTCACAAACTTAGTTGTGAGCTTGCCTTCAGAGTTTAACACAAGGAAAATAGAGTAGAGAAGTTGTTGCTATTGACATTTCAAAACAAAAACTTAGTTTTATTGCATTATTATAGCCCTCTAGAACAAAGATTTTTAGTTGATACTGCTAAAGGGTTTGTGGCTTTATCCAATTCTGAAGGCATTTCACAGCCTAGGTATTTTCAAAGGCTCTTAAGTGACATGAACTGGTAAATTTTAGCACAAATATAATGTAGCACTTATGTAGTCCAAAATGTGTTTGTTTATATTTCTAATATTTTCTAGGAGCAAGATGTTATCATTAATAAGGAAACATTTAATTGCGTCTATTCAGTGTTTTTTTCAACATGGATTTTATGACATCTGGACAGGGTTGGTTCACGATTATACCATGACTGAAATTATGGCTAATATCCATTATGAAAAGAAAGCATTGCCCGGATGTAATAGAATGTGTTCATGTGTCAGCTGGACATTCAGTTTTAAAGCAATTAAGCTAATTTTTTCAACATTTATTTTAGAGAAATATGTTTAAATCCAGTGAATTTTAAGAATGATATAGAGCTACTTAAGCGTTTCTCAGGAAAAGGAGAACAAACAGTGCTGGAATCGATTGACTACACCTCAGGTGCGTGTCCTCTCAGTTTCATTTTGTATTTACATTTTCTTTTTTTAAAATTTTTTAATGTTTTATTTATTCGAGAGAGTCAGAGAGAGAGAGAGAGAGAGAATGGAGAGAGAGAGAGAGAAAATGGGCGCACCAGGGCCTCCAGCCACTGTAAATGACCTCCAGATGCATGATCCCCTTGTGCATCTGGCTTACATAGGTCCTGGGGAGTTGAACCTCGAACCAGGGTCCTTAGGCTTCACAGGCAAGTGCTTAACTGCCAAGCCATCTCTCCAGGCCTATATTTACATTTTTATGGCTACATGAGCATTGACTATTTAAGATAACGAAAACTCCAAATTTTAACAACATTTATTTTGTTGAAGCCAACACTCTTTACAAAATCCTACTGATGACTTGATCACTGGTTTCAGATTATGAATTTTCGAATGGATGCCGTGCTCCACCATGGAGACAAATTCACGGGGACATTTGTTATGTGCTAGTGAAGCCCCATGATGCTGAGACCTTGTGCGTTACTTGCAGTGCAGAAGGAGTGTTTTTAAATGGTGTAAGTAGTTTGTTTATTTATTTATTAAAAAACAACAACAACATAACTAGGGTTGGGGAGATGGCTCATTGGTTAAAGGCACTTGCTTGCAAAACTTGTCAGCCCAGGTTCGGTCCTCATTACCCATGTAAATCCAGATGCACAAAGTGGTGTGTGCATCTGTAGTTCATTTGTTGTGGCAAGAAGCCCATGCACGAGCACACGCACACACACACACAGACACACACACACACAAACACACACACACACACACAAACACGCACACGCACACTGTCTTTGTCTCTTTCTCTCCTTGCAAATAAATAAAAATAGTCAAAAAATAAATAAATAAAACAAGCTGGGTGTGGTGGCGCAGGTCTTTAATCCCAGCACTCGGGAGGCAAAGGTAGGAGGATTGCTGTGAGTTCGAGGCCACCCTGAGACAACATAGCGAATTCCAGGTCAGCCTGAGCTAGAGTGAGACCCTACCTCGAAAAAACAAAACAAAACAAAAAAACAAAAGAAAAAAAAGAAAAAGAAAAACCCAAACAAACAAACAAACAAACAAACAAAAAACCCACAAAAAAAACCCCAACAAAACAAAACAAAAAACAAAAC